>JAOYSI010008217.1:0-11654 GCA_025775065.1 Hiodon alosoides | reverse complement strand
CCCCCCCCCCCCCCCCCCCCCCCCCCCCCCCCCCCCCCCCCCCCCCCCCCCCCCCCCCCCCCCACAAAGAAAATCCCACCCATTCCGTGCAAACTTCAGTGCGAGAAACCTTTTATCACAGGTTGATTTTTGAGGGGTTTCTTTCAAGCTAGCACAGTTGGCAGACTGGTTTCGGCCGCTCGGGAGCATGAAACACCTGTCCGCTCCAGTGTGGTAGTGCCAAACATTTGTGCTCACTCGTTGTCTATAGGACCGCGACTTAATGGGAACCCTTACTCCATCGTTCCCAAAATGCGTAACCCTAATGCGTCTCAGAAAATCTGAAGTCAACAGGGCAAAACCGAGATGCTTCAAAATGGTTTAATATGGCTTCGTATGATAATCTGGGCCACAAGCTAAATGCAAAAAATTGCAATTTCTCTCATTATAATGTTTGATCTGTGATTCGATGTAGAGATACTTAGGGCTGCACTTGAAAATGCCGGCGTAAGTAGTTTAATCAGATTGCAGAAATGCTTCTATTTAAAGAGCTTAGTTTTTTCGGTAAGTAGAGCTCGTTAAGGCGCTTGTTAAATTGTTCTGCTTTAAACTCCCGTTCTGTTCAGCTGGGAACTGCGTTAATGACCACTGTGGTAAAAAAAGATCGCAGTTTGTGATTACCTCAGGGCACCATGTCAGATTTCTTTCATTTTCTCCAAGTCCATAACAAAGTCCTTCTTGCCTGGTGCGAGGCTCCTCGTTGTTCTGCTGGCAAAGACCATGACAAGAATAAGGAGCTCAAATCCCAGTGACTCGGTCTCTTGGATGCATTCTGATGCTTATCGAGGAAAAAAAGTACCTACAATAGCTGTTAACAGGTCCCGGTGTCCTCGTTTTGTGAGCGTGTGGGCAGGGGGCATATGCATATGTGTGTGCGTGTGCGTATATCTGTGTGTGTGTGGTGTACATATGCCATTGCACCGGAGATCACTACCGCTGGAAGTGTCGTTTTCATGGTGACACGGCTCGCCGCTAGCTTTCGGTCACTGGGCGCAATGAACGGCAGCTGGCTCGGCTGTAAACGGCTCGGCACGTGGGGAGAGCTGATCTTGGCTGTTTATCGGGAATGCAGGTAAACAGTGTGACGGAAAGGCAAAGGGAGTGGCCATGCCACGTTCATCAGGATGGGGGGCGCAGCTGCAAAATAAACACAAGCCTGGCCTCGGCATGGGGGTGGGACCCTACACACAGCTTATTGAGGCTTCGTGCCTCCAGACAGAGAACATCCCCATTTTGGACAGTGGCTCACCTGGGGGGGTGAAGATTATTAGTTTGTGTGTGTACGTGTGTATGCATGTGTGTTTGTGTGTGCGTGTGTGCGTGTGTGCGTGTGTGCGTGCGTGCGTGCGTGCGTGCGTGCGTGCGTGTGTGCGTGCGTGCGTGCGTGTGTGTGTGTGTGTGTGTGTGTGTGTGTGTGTGTGTGTGTGTGTCTGAATAATAAAGGGGAGATTACCCCAGATTGACCAGTGTATATTCAAGTGTATCGTCACAGTACCCCATTGCCACATCACTCATTGGGCTTTTTTTACATTGCCCTTTGGTAGCTTTGCTACCGAAGGGGGGGGCTCGGGGCACGAGTTTTGGGGCTCTGAAACTGCACAGGCCTCCATTCAGTCAGGACCTCAGACGAGCCAACAGACTGGTGGAGGTGGTGGTGTGGGGGGGGGGGGGGTGTCCCTCAAGCCAGAGAAAAATATAGCACTTTATTGGAAGAGCCCAAGAATGGTTCATTGCACATGAAACTTAACCCAGTTTAAAGGTAATTAAATCCAAACCTGAATTTCCCCCAAAAAAACTGCAAATAGGAAAGGAGGGGATAAAGAATGTATCAGATATTCATGTTAACAGTTTTATTTTTCCTCCTAGTAGGTGAGACATTCTATATCCAGTTTATAATGTGAAATATACTCAGCCTCTAACTTATTTTGCTTGGACGGCGCTACACGGCCCGCCTTATCACTGCTTGTTTAAAGCTGACAGGGCCTCCACGCAGGGAGTGGTGTGGACTGCAGACCTGCGCTTCGTTTTAGGAAAACACGTGATGGACAGACGGACACCGCGAGCCAAGAGCTGGGGGAAAGAAGGAAGGGGGGGGAAACGAAATAAAATCAATACTCGAACATAACTTTTTAAATAAACATTTGTACTCCGTGGAGATTGTTGGCAGGGCTCTTTAGTAGCCTGTCCCGGTTGAGGGAATTTAATACGGGCCTCTCGCAGAAAGCCTGAGCGCGCTGCGTTGATGGCTACTGGCATGATGCGACGTGAATAACATGTTCTGTTTATGGAAGAGGGAAAAAAAAAATAGAATCTTGATATGCGGTCCAGGAGCCAGCGTTTCTCATGGATTGTTGCTTATTTAAAAGCTCTCGCAGTTCTTTAGGTTTTCATGTCCTGAGGTAACATTTGTCGCAAGGGGGACAATTGTTTTTAAAAGTGTCTGCTCTTCCCTTGCATCATGCTTCCGAAACACCCTGGTTGATCCGGGCATCAGGGCTGATGTGTGTCTCAGGGTTATGATCCACTCAACCTATGAATGACATCCCTTTGTGTGCTGGCTGATGTTGGCGAGGCCGCGGTCTGCTTCGCAGCCAAACCTGTGTCTGGTGGATCCTCCTCTTCCTGGTTCCTCGCTGGAAAACAGCGTCTCGATGCACTCCGCCTTTTTTTGTTTTGCTTTGCTACGCTTTGCTTTTGTGACGAATTTTTTATTTATTTTTTCAGAGCTTCGCGGACGGTCAGGTTGGGAAACGAGGATGCGGCTTCCTCATTTGAACAATATTTTCTTTGCGTTCAGAAAGAAAAAAGGAAAAACAAGACATTGCCGTAGGAGCGGACACGGAGAAGCTGCGGCTGTCTGGTCAGTGATGTTTTCCCCTTGGCACAAGACGCGCCGCGCCGCCCCACACGTCCTGCAACATAGAAACAGAACTGCAGCCTCTATTCCTTTGTTGTAGTTACAGAGATTCACCGCCTGCGTTCCTTGTGTTATGTTTGTTTCGGGAGTCAGACGAGAACTGCCCCCCCCGACCCGACCCGACATACGACTACAAGCCTAAAGGTGCCGGCGCTGTGGCTTTTCAGCCGGGCCTTCTCCCTACGGGGTCGCCGTGGTCAGAGAATTCTGTTGACCCGGAGAGGGTGCCGTTCCGTGGCCGAACCCCCTCCCGCGCGCCCCCTCCAAGCAGAGCCCCACAGCTGCAGACCAGATGCAGAGGACAGCGGCACTCGCAGAAGGCGCTAGCGGGCACTGGGCCGTCATGGGGCGGGGCTCGGGAGGCGGGGAGCTGCTGAGGAGAAAACAGCTCCACTGACGTCTCTGGACACTGAGTCACGGGCAACAGGGGCGCCGGAGTTGCTGCCCGTTACCATCAGCAGCCTTCACAAACGCTTGCAAAAGGTTCAGCCGAGAATGAAAGCGTGCGGTTCTGAAAGACAGGAAAGGCCACCGACGGCAACAGCTGGGAGGGCCAGCCTCCTGGGAGCAGGCCCGCGAGGGCACCTGGTGCTTGTAAAGCGAGCGGTTCAGAGCACTTCATGAGCAGACGCCGGGAAGGTAGTATTCATTGGCGGCTGAGGATGACGGGGGGGATTCTCCATGACCTCATACAATCACCACACAATCCCAGTGTCACCAGGGGTAGACCTCGCCACCTCTCCAACGCTCGCCCAGATGCAAAAGCAGGAACTAGGAGATTGGGAAGCTAGCTTTGGGCACGTGGGCCTAGCCATGATCCGCGGCCCGTATGATGGGGAGCCGGAAGCCTTCAGACCAGACCTGAGCAGAGTTGACCTGTCAAGCTTTCCCCTGTCCTGTGTGCCACCCAAGTCGGGCTGTCCGGACACGTCTGACTGGGGTGGGTGTGTGTCAGGTACTACAGCTTCTTCTTTGCTCCTGACTCAAAAATATATTTGGCCAGCTGCCAAGATGGCATCGAAGCAAGCGTAACGCACTACCTGAATGACATGACCTCATCGTCTATTTGAGCGTAAATGTTCTTATTGTTTTATTTTTGGAAAGAGCTCTTCAGCTTGTCTGACGCACAGGCCTCTGACATCACTGTTTTACAGGGGGAAAAACAAACGACCTGCAAACGGCCTATTCTTAAACCCTCCTTTTAATAGAAGGGGCCCGCCGTGGACACAAGTCGGAGTGTTCTGTGGCTCTCCATTCCAGGATGGGAAAGCCCTCCTCTCTCCGCTCTTACGGGAAGTGAGGGCTGGGTGTTTCTCCCAGCTGGTCCCACTGCATCTTCTGCCAAACTGTGAGTCACGCTCACGGCTCCAACGTGGCGGAGATGTGAGTGTGGTGTTTGCAGACCTCGGCCGTATCTTACATTTCAGAGCGGCAGACCCCATCCCATGGTAACTTGCGATGGGTCTGAACGCAGGGGTCCTCTCAGGCCAATCCCTCACTATTCCCTTGGTAATGGCGGCAGTGGTGAGGTTTGTGCGCCTGCCAGGTTGTGTTGTAATTGTGTAATTGTAGTGGCTTAACTTGCCAGACTTGCCAGACCGTTCACAGAGCCACGCCTGGGACGGCGAGAAGCCGCCTGTGGGCGGAACATTGTCTCTTCCGTGATCCATGGCGATGGCCTCAGGCAGCCCAGGGGACAGACAACACCCAAAACGTGTCTGGGGTTATGTTTGACCATGCCACTGGCGCACCTCCCCATAAATAGGTGAACCTCTTTGAGGGTCTGGGACAAGAACAGGGACGTGAGCGGCCTCCTGCAAACACACACACACACACACATTCAGGGCCACACACAGATTGTTTACAGCTGGATAACACACGTAATAAAGGTATATTTGTGTTTTTAGATTGTTTTTTTGGCGAGTGAAAACTTTATTCCTCTTGCTATTAATCACAGGGTATAATAATGCGGTTGGAACAGATCGGTCAGTCATGCTGTCTTGTAGCACTACCACAGGAATCCTCTTTGTGTCTGTGTGTGTCTGTGTCATAATTCAGTTAAAAAGAAAGATTTTTTGTTAGAATATTTTTAGGTTTGTCTAACAGAAAAATTGTTTCATGTTTTCTAGAACTACTAATTTACCTTCATAAATTGTCTGAGGGCTTTTGCTGAGCAGATGATGAAATCGTTGCTTCTTTTGCTTCAAAATTTCTCCTGGTCTTGATTCTGACGGTCATTCATAAAGCTACATCATACAATGACTTCAAACAATGACACTGTTCGTTGTGTCCACGTGCAGTTTACCCAGTAAACGCAGAGATTTAAAAGCCAGCAGCTTTTTCTCAAGAATATTTTTCTACAGTCACATAAAAGGGTCAAGTCACCCTATGATGACAAGTTAACACAACCCAGGATTTTAGGAAAGCGACGGGGCGTCCCTGCTAATGGACCGGAGAGCAAGGCATCACAGCCCGAGAGCAAGGCATTATGACTGACCGTGGCGCTTGTGAGCTTGTGACCCTTCCGTTGCTCAACCTGTTCCATGAGCTGTGCGCTCCGACACACACGCAAGTGCACGCACGTGTGTTCTTATCTTGCGCGCAGACACGCGTGCTCCCTCCCCGCTCTTTCCCCAGGAATGAGCGGTTTAAAGGTGAAAGGGTTTTTTTTTTTTATGTGTCGAAGTATGCTTCTTGCTGGGCGGTGTTTTTCGGTGAGCTGGATGCACGTTTCGCAGGCTTTCCGTTCTCCGGAAGGGACGAGAGGCGGGGAGGGAGCCTCAAGCCAAAAGGCCTCAGTCATAACAGGGAAACGGGCAGGTGTGCCTCTTCACTCTGCGATCTGGGAGAGCCTGGTCCCACCACCAGTTCTCCCTGTGCGGAGGGGGTGGTGGGGAAGCAGTGAATAGGTCCACTCCCCAAATTAAGCTGGCCGGGAGAAGAAGGTTCTTTTGAGTCTGTGGAGTCTTTGCGGCATTGGAGTCTGGTAGTCTGGCCGCTTTGGCTGCTGTTTATAAGGCCCGCAGCGTCCTGAACCTCTGGTGGTGGAGCAGTGTGAGTAACTGTATTACTTCTGCTCTGTGGCCTACAGCAATGAGCGAAGGGCGGGGGTCAAAATAAATAAAAAACTCTACGCCTGCGACCCATCAGCGCAGTTGCGCCGGTCCAACATCTGATCCGGGTACACTGTGCACCGGGCCTCAGCCAGAACTATCCCCCTACCTGCAAGACTGGCGAGTTTCTACCAAATCCAGAGTTAGGCTTGCGATAACATTTTCACAAGTGTCTGTTGCAGTGGAACAACAATCCTGTGTGGATTTGACAAACTCCCCCTCATGAAGGGAACCACACGAGAGATTAGAGTTTGGCGCAGTTTCCCCCCAGTTCTCTGTGTGTTTTTACACGTCGAGGCGGAGAAAGGGCTCTTTTATGTGTCCGACCACTGTGTGTGTCCTGTTTGAGGGGCCTGCTGTGCACTCTGACGCTTGCCATTGCGTGATAAATGAGGCATCCGAGAGTGACAGACGCCTCTGCGTCGTCCTGCAGAGCGGAGCGTCCATCTGACTGACCGCTCCCGGCGCGTACCAGACGTTGACCCTCATCAGTCACTGGCGGTAGCCCTCTCTCCACCTGAGTGGATCCGCGGGGCCGGGGCCATCTCAGAGGTCGGGTTCTGTGGGACGGGACAGCCCCAGTAGTGTAGGTGGGGGGTGCCATCGTGGCTGTAGCTCCCGCCTTCCGTATAACTGCCATTTCACCACATCCTGGTGGGCCGTGTGTCAGTCTGCATTTCCATCCCACCCATCTGGGTAACTTGGACGCTGAAAGCTTGCATTATAACGCCGGAGAATCTGATATTTCATGCATAAATATATATATATATATATATACAGAGCAGGTTATCTTTGTTATTATGAGGGGGGGTAGGGGGGGTCTCAATGTGGATGGAAAAAGTCAGAGCCAGCTTGAAATTTTCACTCGCCGGTAATAAAAACTAATGACAAAATTGGAACAATCTGGGCCTGAATGGGCTGCATTTACTTTTAGGAGGGAAAAAAAGCGACATATCTATATACCAATTTGTCCTCTGGGACTCCTGGCTCCTTTCACAAAGTTGTATTATAGCAGCAACGGCGCTGTGTTTTTTTCTTTTGACGTTGGACACGGGGGTAATGAACAGGGCTTCAGTGGCACAACGTACAAAAGGGTCCAGTGCCCTGTTTTTCAGAGAGGAAAAACCCATCAATACACCCCCCACACACACACCCCAGTTCATAACGAGGGGCTGGGTGACGGGCACCAAGGGGAGAGCAAGGGGCCGGCGTTTGGGAACTTTAGAACTTTATGTGTATTGAAGGTTTGTTGTCTACAATCAGCCCAGACAGGGCCAGGCATGCACCTACGGGAGTTTGGGGGGTGGGGGGTGCTAAGGTCAAATTAAGGTGGTAAGAATTTATTTTCTGAAACATCTCTACAATCTTTTTTCGGGAGCTTATGGGTAGCATTGTTTTAGAGGCTTTTTTTTATTTATAAGGCATGTGGGAAGCTTACAGGTGAAGAAGCACTGAATCTACCCAGTGGCCTGGGAGGCGGGATGGTGGGGGATATCCCAAAAAACAGGCTATTCCTTACAAAAAATTATTAGCTGAAACATTGCTTTGTTTTGTTTTAATTGTATTTTGAGTCTTGTCCGTCAGTTTCACTCAAAATCATTCAATTAGCCATTACCTACTCTTAAGTCGAATGTAACCTTAATGCTTGTAGAACGCAACATAGAAACAGCATTTCTGTTGTGTAACGGCAGTTCGGGTCACCAACCCGTTTGCAAGAGCATGTCTTTTGGTTTCTTTACTTACTATCAAGGGTTCAATGAATAAGTACTTTCCTGCGAGACGTTCCCTCACAAGTACAGAAGACATACAAGAGCAAAAGCCTGAGAAAAGCGTTGCCTAGTAGTCGAGATTCTGACCAATAACGTGTTGAGTTCATATCAGAGTCGGAGAAACAACCCTTCGTATTATTCACCCAGGGGGACGACAGTCTGGATCCTACTGGATATGGAAGAAATTAGGTCTGAGTGCCTTGTTCAAGGGAACCTCCGGCTACATAAAGTGTGAAGTTATAGGCCCTGGTGGTGAATTAAGAGCGACCGTCCACTAGAAAGCTACGTAACGCAATGTATTGGCTCCGGTCCTGTGGTTAAATGTCTAATCTATCCCCATACAGTCCTGGGATCATTTTTTAAAACGTGACTGTTACATTGGAGCTTTCTGAATAGGCACCGAGGAGTGATCGACATAAAAAGCCGAAAGCCACGCTCTACTGATTAGACAGACAACAAAGCAAACAATCATAACCAGAACTAGACATGGCAGGGCCACCAAATCTCCAACTAACCACGCTCATTTGTAAAAAACGATTTAAAAAAATGTAAAAACAGCAGTCGAAACACACATAATTGTGTAAACTGTATGCCAGCATATTTCCACTTGGGAAACCACAGCAAGTGGGCTCTATCAGCAGCAACCACATAGTGACTGCTTTTTGAATTGTAATTAAAGTCAGTTGTTGTCATTTTGCCTCCCTTCATTACTTGTGGTGATTTCGGCTTTTCGGGTTAGTTTTAGAGGAGGAAGCGTCACTGCTTTACTTTGTGTCTGTGTGATTAAAACATTGACGCTAGACGGAAACGTGTCTGTGGTTCCCTGATAGTATATACTTTCTCCCAAAAACTTGTCTCAAGACATTGCTAACCTCAACCAGAACAGGATGTGCTAAAAGTATACTGAGATTTCACCTGTTTTCATCTTCTAAAATTCCAAATTTCAAGTGTAATAACCTGATTTACAGCAGTTATTTTGTATTATTCTCTCATCTTACATATGTGAATTATTATTAACTCTTATTCAGTTGATGTTAATATGCATGAGATTTATATTGAAATATTTTAAGGCTTATTCAGTACCTAAATAGCTTGATAGTAATTTGTATTTACGGTTAGGGAATTGATGACCTTGGAAACGTTTGATGTCCGGGTGACCTCTGAGTAAACAGGGGAGTAATGGAGTGTGAGAGAGAAAAACAGGCTGTTCGCCATTGTTGTTCACAATGGTGTTGGGCAGAAATTAAAACACTTGAGTCATCCCAAGCCATTTAGTGTTTCTTGTGTACTTGTTTATAGTGGATTGTGAACTGTTCGCTGGTTAATGCGCTCTGGAGGCGTGAGTTTGGGACTATTCATTGCCAATGGACAGTGGGGTTTTTTTTTACTGTGAAGGGAACCAGCTAGTTTAGCTAAGCAAGGTTAACTAACTGTCACCAGCGCTGAAGAGACGTCGGTCACATTCTTCGACTGCGGGGGACGAGAGTGGAGACTGCGGTCGGGAGGAGTGTGTTCCTGCTGGACCGCTGCAGGCGGGGATGGGCTTGGCGAGAGGGATTTCGGTATGAGCTGGCTCACTCTACAACCGGAGGTACCACTGTTACGTTTCATCTTGAGCTCCAACGTGAAGCGCGCCAACGAACCTTAACGCAAGCTTGCGTAAAAGAACAAACTAACACAAAGAGTGCACTCAATTTAACAAAGACTAAAGACTAAATTACCCGGGTCTTTCTGTTTTGTTTTCATATTGGGTTTTCTGTATTTTGATATGTGGCATTTCTGCATCCAGTTAATACAAGGTCGAAACTGAGATACCGTGTGTGTGCTGTTTCTCACCACATGCTGTATAGCCTGAACTGAATAGGTTAATTCATATATTTCTATAGTAACATTATGTTGGGTTTTTAAAACTAGGATTATTCCCTTAGCCTCTCATTAGTTATTAGAGACAGTGAGAGTCATAGTTCACCCTAGACATGTTTATTATATAACGAGATGTCCCTTTCCCATTTTACCAAGTATACAAGGTTTAATAATTATTGAGTACTGCATAAAGTGTTCCTCATATCACGAGCCTTTTGGTGAAAGGGTTACACACGTTTTTACTTTGTGTCACAATTCTATTTTTACTTTACATATTTGCTGGTTATTCTGTTTAACCATTTCCTTCCAATAAAGCAGTTTTCATTAATTTGTTCATTCATTCATTCATTTTCCACATCCACTTACTAACTCAGTATTGCTGTGCACCACGTAGCCTAACCTGGCATATAGAGGGTGTGAGGCAGGGTAAACTCCATGGCAGGCTCCTGATTCGCTGCAGTAGATGTGGGATTCTGCTGCAATGACCAATACGTGGGTAGCGTGGCTGAGCGGTCTAAGGCGCTGGATTAAGGCTCCAGTCTTTTCGGAGGCGTTGGTTCAAATGCCATCGATCATAATTTTCGCAATTTCCCCCATGGGGGATAAATAAAGTACTACTACTATTACATTATGAAGAGTGTTACATATTTAGCCTAACTTCCATGCAAGTCCAGTCTGTCCCTTTTGTTTTTGTTACTAAGAGTCTGCAACACCCTCAGACCCTGATTTTCCAACCTTATTCAAATTTTCCACCATGGTTCACGGAATGCAAAGCTCACCTGTTCAATGTTTAGGCCTACTCTGCTACTGGAAGCCAGTCTGACCAGTATTTGTTTTGAATACAGTGTTACCTCATTTAATTGGCTAATAAATGTGCTTTTTTTTTAAAAAGGACCACTTGTTTGGCTTCACTGCAACATTTGTGTCAGGCAGACACAATTTCTGGCGAAATACGAGGTGCTAAAAGGCCCACTAGATTGAGGAACTGACCTCATGAGGTGGTGGTTCACCTGAGCTGATGAACAGGCACAATCACAGCCAAACAAAATCCAGATACTTGCCTTTTTAACGGGAATTTGAACTCCTAACTTCCTGCGGCCACCTCTGCAACTGACAGCTTTATAGCTAAATAACTAAATAACAAGAGGTGGAAAACAAGCAAATGATTAATGACACTCCTGGCTGGTCTGTGTGTTTGTGTGTGAAAGTGCGTCTGTGTGTGTGTGTTATTACCGCCAAGGTGCGTCACTGGCCTGGGGCCAACCGAGGGGCTTAATAGAAGGGACAAACGACCAGACAGTTCATATCGGCGCATCAGCTAAGCCCATGAAAATGGCCGCACCTCAGGAAAGAGAACATGACCGTTCTCAGGGCAGCGTGAGAACAGGGTTTGAGGTTCGGTCAGCCCCCCCCCAAAAGAGCACAAGGTCTTGCTCTGTGCAAAAAACACCCAAGCTGACATCAGCTCTGGCTGGGCCCCTCCAAGGTGACGCGCTCCTGTTTACGGACAGGCCCCCACATCACCAGACCTGGGTGAGACAATGATGCCCTTCACATGGGCCCCAGAGACCGATCTGGAGGATGCTTGTGTCTGGACTGGTGCAGCGAGGTGGCAACCCGTTGACACCAACAACGGCCGGCATCAAATCTTTATGGCACTGGGCAGTTGCCGTACCTGCTCCGATTCATTCGTACAAGTGCTTTCCCTTGGTTTGTGCTTTTTTCCTTCGACAGGTTGCTAGAGTTCACAGGGGAGGTGAGGTATCGTAGGCAATGCGAAACCTAGCAGGACCCCTTCCAGAACTCTCGTGTAGATTAGGCCCAGTTCACCTTAACATGAAACAGCCCTACAGGACTTGAAGGATTTCCGTTAGTCCTATAAGACTCCAAGCCGGCGGTTATCATGACCATGCAGGAACATGACCTGCCATTGTAGAGTTTGCCGTGGTGCTG
>JAOYSI010008213.1:0-11658 GCA_025775065.1 Hiodon alosoides | reverse complement strand
ACACACAGACACACACACACACACACACACACACACACACACACACACACACACAGACACACACACACACACACACAAACACGCACACGCACACACACACACACAAACACGCACACGCACACACTCACACACACACACAGACACACACACACACACACAAAATATTTCCTCAGTTGGTGAGAAAGGTGATAGTAAATATTTCACCAGGCACCTGTACTAAAAACGCGAAACCATTAAAAACATACTATTTCAATACAATTCTGTGCCATGTCTTCACGCATCTTCAGAACTCATTTTGTTATTCATCTCATTTTAAATATTTATAACTTGCAATAAAATGAAATAGACACCATTTGTAGAACTATGGACCAGCACATACGCCTATCCCAAATAAATAAATTAATAATACAGGGTTTCAGTAATATGTAAAAACAAATAAAATTGTATTTGTTTTTTGGTGTTTTTAGGAAAGTTGATAGTAAATATTTCACCAGGCACCTGTACTAAAAACGCGAAACCATTAAAAACATACTATTTCAATACAATTCTGTGCCATTTCTTCACGCATCTTCAGAACTCCTTTTGTTATTCATCTCATTTTAAATATTTATAACTTGCAACAAAATGAAATAGACACCATTTGTTGAACTATGGACCAGCACATACACCTATCCCAAATAAATAAATGAATACTACAAGGTTTAAGTAATATGTAAAAACAAAATAAATATTATATTTGTTTTTGAAATAAGCCACATGAGAAACTATGTATATATACATTTTTTAAATTCATATTTCATCTTGAATATACTATTCATTAAGGTTCTGATCATATAAATGTATATATATATATATATATATATATATATATATATATAAATTTATATTTTGCAAAAATCTATAAATTATATTGAATTTAACTTACCTTCATGAAAAGAATACAGAAGGAAAAAAGTTACCAGCCACATGCCATTAATGCCAAGGATATATCTCAGGAATGTTTTGCAATCCCGACAAGTGTACCGCACAGTGTTTTAGCCCGATTACACTCCGTCCTGGAGAGGTGACAATGCTCTCCAGCTCTCTCGTCAGACCAAGTCCCTGACTAAAGGCACAGAGTAGCGCTACTGGCTACAGTTCCGCCCCTGTCCCCTCCCCTCCATGGGACAGTCATCCACGAGGGCCCCTCCCTGGTTATTGTAATGAGCTGCTTTGGAGAGGTGCGTCCTGGTAATGCAAGTAGAAATAGAGTATGGATGGGAGCTGCCAGTGCGGAATTATATAAATGCTATCTAACAAACATGGATCGCATTTGAAGGGAACTTCAGTGAATAGTTTGTGAAAAGTGCTTGGTGTTTCATGGCTGTTCAGAAACCTGAACCTCAGGTATTACCTGAGTAGTACGGTTTTGTGAGGATATGAGAGGTTTGGAGACTGCAATGGGGGTATGACCTTTTATTTTGCCACTCCTGGGAACAGAATCTCTCTTGTCAAGGAGATTATGCAGAGCTGAAAATCTCAGTTGAATATTGCATTTGAATTGCTGTGCACTCCTCCTCAAATATTAACTAGCTATTTAACAGGATTCCGTCAAACACACATTACTTTACTTCTCTGCAGCTGCAGAGCCACGTACAGTATTACATCCCCTGATATCAGGCTTAAATATCCTCTCAGACATGTTGCATTCATCAGCGTTGCATGGATAGAGTAAGGGAAATGAAGGGTCACACCTGCTTTGTGCTATTCCATTTTTCCTCACAATTACCAGATGTATTTTCATGGTAAGTAAACAGAAGTACGACCTGGAGGTTTAGCGTAGACTGAGGGAAATGCACTCAATGTTAACCTTGTAGAGACCCAAAAAGCAGAGAAAATATAATAATGATAATTCCAATTAAGTAGTAATTATTCTGATAACACAAACACATAAAACAGAGGTTGAGCATGCATTCTGACTGCATAAAGCTATGGTATTAACATCACCGCACAGTACAGTCTATGTTATATAATGTTTGAACACATAAAAAACATAAAATCTCAAAATGTATAAAATGTATTGTTTTAGTTATAGAAAATGACAAACTGATTGCTATAGTTGATACTCAGCCTCTTGGCCATCGAGAAGTGCCCGTAGTAAAAAATAAAATAAAATAAAATAATATATATATATGTATATATTTTTTTATATGTTTTTTTTATATATAAATTATTATTATTATTATTATTTTTTATTTTTTTAGTTGAGCATACTATGAAAAGATTAGAATCCTAACTTTATTTTTGATAGGAGTCACTGATTGGAGCTCACACGATCTGCTATGATTAATTATTTAAAAAGTGGAAATAGAGGGGGGAAAAATGTAAATCATAAAAAACATTTTAAATTCATAGATGAAAGACAATCAGTTCAATTTGCAGTTTTGACCCTAGATTATGTCATCTTTTGTCCCTGTCCCCAAATTGGCCTCACGCTGCCGGTTAGAGACATACTTCTCTGATCACCATGGAGCCTCCTGTATTCTTCAGGAATGGATTGAAGGTGTTCAATTAGCTGGATTTCACTGGTTCGACAAATGACCGGGAAAGCTCTCTCTCAATGGGTGCTGAACTTCCCACGCAGGCTGTGTAACCTCCCGAGTTGAAAAGGAGTTGGGTCCCCCGAAAGCCACTCGGAGGAGAATAGTTGTACTTCTTCACCCTTCCCATGTGTGGTTGCAGGATTCGTAGTGATAAGCCGAAGGTCAGAACTACCTGCACATTTTCTTTTTCTCTAAGGCATACAATCTTATAGGCAACATACATATTTGCATGTCTTAACTATCTCTGTTTCTCCCATTTCCCTCTGAAAGCTATGCTTTCCTAAGGCAAAGAACAAGCTTGAGTATGGACAACATAGAGATGGTTCCTATTTCTGTAGCTTTTTTCAGTGTGTCTGCTCAGGCATTGAGTCCTGTAAGGGGTGGGGGTTGTCTAAGGCTTTGTTCATGTGTTTGTATGTTTGTACATTGCGGTAGAGGGTAATTTAATTTCACTCTTAGTGTTACACTCTATTGATACAGTATGTTGAAGGCTGTAGATGTGTTCACTTCTTTCCACATATTTTGACACTTTTAAACTACAGAGAAGTATCATAACCATAATCATGGTTTGAATGAAAATGTTTTGTAAACTGCTGAAGAAAACCTATTTATTTCCATAGTTTTTCCGTACACAACACTCCAGAATTGCCCATGATTGCTTTGCTTGTAGAATTATGACCCACTTGTAAGTCTGATTATCTCTGCAGGAGGGATTATTCATGAAATAAAGATTTTTTTTTTTATGTTAAGATAGTACATAACTAACCCCTTTTCAAGTTAAGCTGAAGAAATATATTTCATGGAGACATTCTAGTCTGGACAAAACTTAATCTAGGGAGACATTAATAAACAAGCTTATTTATTTGTTATTTATTGCTTATTTATTATTTATACACTTTATTTGTCCATCGTAACATCTCAATGAAATCAGATGATGACAAACTTTACACAAATGGAATAATGAAAAGGTTGTTATGCAGATAAATAATAATGTGTTCCAGGCTTTGTTAAAGATACTCTCATACAATTCCAGCAGATTATTACACCATAGACTGGTATTCTCCTTCTCCATGTTTAAAGATAGGTCTTGCCCTCCTGGAATCCTAGCCTCCCTGCTCTCTCACACAAAGTGCGGAGTCTGAATGAAAGATGGACAGGGGATTTCAAGCTGCCACATTCTTTATTTTGCTAGTCAACTAAAACTAGCATCCCAGGAGGACAATCAACCCAGAGAGCATTTGCATGTCATGATGCAGACATAGAAAACTGGGTTCCATTGTCCATGATGATGGTTTGAACCACTTCATCTGTAATGTTTCATTTTGTATTATCGATTATCTTTTAAAGTTTTATAACTTATATAACTGATCGTTATATTGTATTTCTTCCTTTATTTTCAAACAGCATTTAATTGCTCATTTATTCAACAAGTTTTCTTATGTGATATCATTGTGTGTGCAATAAATTTGGGAAACCTGGGTTATTGGTGCAAGTGTTCTTAGGAACACTCCATGAGAGCCAAATAGCCCAGGACCACCTTTCACAGACAACTGTGCCAATTTGGTGCTTCAAGCCGGATAGGGTGGTCACCATGGCAACAACAGCAATCAACTTTTTCTGCGTCAATATCAGCAGCCATAAACCATCCATGTTGAGACTTTTAGAGACTGATGCACTTGGAAGACTACATCATGAACAACACAAATCCGCACCACCCCACTGTTCTTCCAGAGTCATCGACCCATTATCCACAGCCCCCCCCGAACTTCTGATGCGGTAAGACAGCGGAGGAGCGAAACAAACAGAAAGAGCTGAGCAAGACAGCAAGGCTGTAAACCCAGCTGCTGGGACAGATGTTGCATTGCCGTAAACCCTCCTCCTCAGTCTGGTCATCCTGGTCAGTCTCATGCAAAAAGTTCAATTATGGGGTGAAGACATTGTTGACCCCAAATTGCACTGCAAACCACGTAGCAACGGTTTTCTCCTTACTGTGATCAAACTGGTAATTTCCTCAGTTGTTGTGAACAGTTTGCCATGCTCACCAAAGATAATAATATGTGTTGGATAACAGAGTTCTGTCAAGCATATGTGCGACTCAACACTCCCCCAGAACCTGTGCATCTAGGTCCCCCAGATAGACCTGCCACTGGACTCATCTAGACTGGGCCCTACTTGGACCTTCAAAACATCTGCATGAGTCACAATGTTTCCTGACAGCAATAACCTTTCTGTCAGTGGAACCACACAGACGTGGAATGTCTTTGGCAGCTGGACACACTGAATGAAAAAGCAGTGAGAAGCTGGTGACCAGGTCGAGACGAGATCCAAGCACTGTTTGCTTTCTGGAGGTAAACACTGTTGCTAGAGGTGATTAACCATAAAATTCAAGCACTGTCTAATTTGAACATAAGAACCAACTTTAAGACACATTTATAGGGTTCTAGCTAACTAATGTGATCCACTTGGCTACATACTACCCCGTACCACCAGAGCAAAGGTACCGGTACAGTGTCTGTGGAGTAACGAGAGAGAATGGGATAAAACCTTCCTACTTTAAGCTTTTTCAGCACCTAGCTAACATTGTGTCCAAGTGCTACACTGAAGCCGGCATGGACGTGCCTGGCGTTACCCAAGACCTCCACATCTTTTGTGAAGAAATAGGGACAGCTTATAGCGCTGTTAAATACCTGCCCACTAAAACTACCCAGGGACAAAGTGTGTAATCTTTCTTGCTGGCAAACGTAGCCCTCAATTACGACATTAAATCCTTTAAACTCAACTTTGTGTTGCAATTAAAGGAACGTAACTAGCTAAACTGATCCAGTGTAAACTACCTAATAATTACGTAATCATGCGGACTGATTCTAGCATGGTTCTTCTACTGGCTCCAGTTAGTATCATGTCGCTTTTTCAGTGTTTGTTGGAACACATACAGCGGAGATTCAAGAGCTCTCAAGAGAAACTGAATGCTTCAGAAATGGGAAAGAGCTCCACTCAAACAGTCGATTCCTCACCTCGGCACCAGAGTTTGACGCATCCTTAGGGCTAATCCAAGTTGAATGAAGATTGCTCCACGTTGACTTAATGCAGGGACAATTTAGCCCATTCTGCCCCAGATCATCACCTCACCAAATGACTAAATCGAGACTATGATTAGAATCTGTGTCACCCTGGTCCAGAGAGAGTTTGCCGAGAATGGTAGGAAATATCGGATCCTATGGGAACCAGAAGCAATCCGCCACAATTAAAACCTATGTAGCAAATGCCTGAAGTGGAGAGAAAAGCTAGCTGTGTCCAAGATGGTAGATTTCTCTCCATCACTCCTCTGCCTTCTTGCTCCATGCCTTTTTGCTCTTAGCACTGCCTTCTTTGCTCCATTATCACTTTTTTGATGATAATGTGGCATCTTAATAATTTGCTTAACTTGCTCACAGCTTTCCAGGCCAGTTTATTACGTACCTTTCACTCACTGAAAGGTGCATTTTTTTCCTTATCGAGCACTTTTTCTCCTCCTACAGGCATTCGCTGCTAACGTTTTAATGCTGTCAAAAAACGGAAAAACAACTGCTGTTCAAGGGATCTGGAACATCAGATGATTTGCACCAGATGAAAGCACAGCGTTAGTCTCCCTTGCAGCAGCATTTTTCCAGACGACCGAGTGCACAAAATTTCTGACCACCCCCAGTCACCCACAGGGTAACCGAGCTTGGAGAATTTTAACCAAACCTTGTTGTCTTTCCCAGAATCCATAAAGGAGGAGAAGGCAGCTGATGAAAGCACTGGTGGATTCAATTTTTGCTTCAGCCAGTAGGAGACGCCAAATGTTTTTAGTTTTCTTTAAGACGTTTTCTGTCTTGTCTTTTTTTTCTGCCCATTTTAAAGTTCTTTGTGGCTTTGTGACTCAATGTCAGTAATGATTGTGAAGCATTTATAAATATAAACATTATATATTAAATGTTGCAAACATTTATTAAATGTTCAAAACATGTAAATTAAATATTTAACAAATGATTTAATATTTAAAGGTGACTTTGAGTTATGAAAACAATATTAACTGAAGTGTGGAGAGAAAAAATGCACGTAAAAGTAATAGTTCTTTACGTCACTTTGGCACCCCAAAGACCCGTGCCAAGCTTAGACTTTATATGTGAGAAAAATAAGCTCTGCACATTGCTTTATTGGTAGCCAGGTGGTCTAAAAAACAAAACAAAAACCCTAAATAACATGTTTTTACCTTATTTGCTATTCTGTAGGCATACCATTTACTTTTAGTGAATGTGTACCAAAAGAAAATTACTATTCTAAAGAGTTATTTTTAGGTTGTGGAACAAACTGCAGTTAAATTGCAACCTCCAAATGAATCGATAGAAAGGTTTTTCTTAGTGGTTTGTTTTAATGAGGTATGGTATATTAATTGTGTAGAACTTTTAAATCATAGACTAGTATAATGAATTATCAGAAGGTAATTTTGGGTAATTTTTAACGACTGTTAAATTAAAATGTAGTAAAACATGCAATCCCTCACCAACTGGCAACAGTATTGTTTCCAATATAGAACTCATATGTTTCAGAAATACGCAATGAGTTGAAGTAGACAAATACAATTAGAGCTAAAGGGGTTAACTGCCACAATGTCTTCAATTAAATAGCTGTTGGCTTTTAGGGCATATCAATATCAGACAATTTTATCAAATTCTTGTTTCGAGATTAGCAAAGATGATCTGATACAGCCTAGGTGGCAGCTGCGTCTGCAGTTTGGCAGTTTTGTCAATAGTCTGAGAGATTCGTCCCTAATAAGCTCAATAAATTTTTAATTTTCAAAGCTAGTACATACATTCTGAGTTGGATGAGTGATTGTTGAAAATGCTGCTATCAGAACGCTCAAAGTACTTTTTGCATATAATTGATATATATAACATAAGCCATTAATAGTAATTCCACAGCATCTCCCCCATTTCAAACACCTAAAATATTAAGAAATTAACATTTTGAACCTTTGGGAAAAAACCATCTTCAATTTAATTCTGACAAGGCAAATTTCCAGAGCTTTTGTATGTCATAAATCAGCAATTAATAATTGAATGCTGAAAGTGAACCTGAAATGTCAAAAAGTATGCGATTAATATACTTGCAATATAACTACCCAGAGTAAAATTAATTATGATTATGTATATGAAAATTAATTGTAGCAAAGTGGCAGCTCTGTCCAAATGATCTCCAACATCTTGAACTGAAAGGTCTCCAGATGTGCAAGGGTCTCATTGGTTGATGTCATTTCTTCGACATTGATGTCACAGGGGACGTCTTGGACACAATGATTTTATTCAGCTGATAAAGCCAAGAGGGAGAGTGAAGAATGTGCAGAAGCAGAAAAATTAGACCATGAATAATATAATTTCAAAGGCTTAAGCATTTCAGGGATGCCTTAACAACCAAATACATCTATGATTTCTACACTAAGCGTGGGATAGTTAACTGGCAGAAAACTGAAATACCTGTGCATCTAAGGGTCGTCTATGGTTGCAGTCCTACAGGCAAAAGAGAAGACACAAATGCATCAGACCAGACTGTAGCTCAGATGAGTATGTGTGTCAGCGAGTGTCTTCCATCTATGTGTTCTTACCTTTTTGGACTTTTCCTCCCACACTTGAGCTTCTTACCTGAAGAAATTTAGATAGACAAAGTCAAAGATAGATATGGACATCCACGTAGAAAATAAAAAAATTAAGTTAAGAAATGCAATGGCCTTCACCTGCATTTTTAATCCCAAATATGTGATATTAACACACACTAAAAATTCCTTCTACTTTATTGCACGTTGTGTTTATTGCTCCATAGTTATGTGTGTTTGAAGGTCTACAATCACAGACAACTATCTTTTTTTGTTTGTTTTCCCTTGCAACTCTACTGACGTTGGGAGAGCTAATAGTTAGCCTACTCACTCCTGCAACCGCGGATTAACCGAATCACCCAGGAAATAAATGGCATGTATGCTGAATGATGTACGTATTATTATATGTATGTATTAACAGTGGATATTTCATTCAAAAGTTTACATGGCTGCTTGAATAGGCAGCTTGATTGTAATAAAGCCATCTGTGTTTCTTCTTTTCTTTAGCAGATCACCAGGTTAGGTTCATTAAAAGGAACAACAATGGTCATAAATTAAATACAATTTAAATTGGGGTTTGCACGTTCAACACGTGTTTACCACTGACACCCACTGAAAATGATTGCTATGCCCACGCAGAAGAGAACTGCTGCAAAAATCAGCCCCCCCTTCCTCACTGAGTGGTAGTCTGCAAGACAGGAAGGAAAGAGTGCGGTAACTTTTTAAAGACTTAATCATTTCAATTTACTTTATGGATTACTGTACTTAGACAGCACGTTGAGACGTACAATCACACAGACCATAAAGACACCCTAGAGCCTCACAAGCACATTCATCTTCATTTTAGTATGCGTCCCCTATACCTGCTGGTTTTGGATCCAGCTGAGTAGTCAGTTACTTTATCTTAAATGTTTTCACCTGTTTAAGAGCTGAAAACAACCGCAACAAGACAGCTTTATTAAGGGCTTGATTAATCATTCGGAACAAAAACCAACACAGTGGTGTGTGGGGACTGGAATGGAAAACCACTGCTCTACTGTAGTCAAAGTCCATTTTAGAGTAAGTTTAACTAACCCTGTCATACAGCATAGCACTTACTATAGTAGAAGGCATCGTCTCCAAAATCAGTTGCTTCTGAAGTGAAAAAAACAAATGGAAAAAAACTCAAATGGGGAAAATACTACTGAAAATCATAAACAAAAAGAAATATGTGTACAGAGAAAATGTATTTCGTCCCAAGAAAAAATCTGTAATATTGTAATACATTTCTGCAGATTGTTTTCTATACTTTCAATCTGCATGTTTTCTTTGATCTCAAAATTGCTCAGCATTACACAACACATTTTTTTATATAGCATTTAAAGAGGTGAAATAATCCAAGCCTTACCTCCACTCATATTTACAATGTGTGCTGGAAGATTTTGCTGGAAAGAGCTCCTACTCTGTGCTGAAGTGGTCAATGTCTCGCTCCCTTTGGTCAGCAAATGCTGGTGTCGTCCCTCCCTCTTTCATGAAACTCCCTCCTCTTTCTACCATATCTCCATCACTGACCCTTCTTCTCCCTGTGACTAGCACGTGCATGTTTTGTGCGGCCAACTATAACACATTTGCCCTGTGACCAAATGATAATGAGAAGCTGGTGTGCAGTAGCGAAGGTGTCCCTTTGTCAAGGTCAGCCTGGTATAGTCATGTAAAAACTGATTAATGCATGCGTATGCCATGATTTTCACAAACGCGTGACATATATTTACATATTCATGAGACTGAGTTGGACACAGTCGACAAAAAATACAAAAACACAAGGCAAAACCACAAAACAAAATTCTTCTTGGATGGAAGTTTTCAGGAGTTTCCAGACGTTTTCACCTTTTGGTAAACTCAGATCCCTGTGCACAGAGACATGGATAACCAACACCTCAATTAATTAAATACTGGGAAAAGTTATTTTATGTTGCTCATAAACTAAGAATGGATAAACTAGAGTATGTAAATTGTTGCGTGCATATTAAGCAAGATATGGTAACATCATAGATCAAGCTTAAACTTGCATTTATAATTACAGAGGAGTTTAAAGAAGAATAACATTGTGATGAATCACACAGTACTGGACCAGTGTAGATCTTGTACAGATTGTTTTAGGGCGTTCTAGATTATTTCTTTCCCGGCAGATCTTTGTGGAAAAGTATTTTAGGTAGATGATAATTACAGTTATGTAATTCTATACGTTTATAAGCATCTATAAAACGTCTATAAAGACGTTATTAAAGAATCGTCCGATTATCTTTATTAAATTAGCCTTAAAGCTGACTGATACTTAAAAAAAAAAAAAAGACATTAAATACAGAGAGGCACAGATAAAAGCATATTAAGTTTTGATTCAATTATATTAAGTTATGAGTTACTAAAGCTGGTTATTGTCTCAGGCATCATAAATCTTACCTAAACATTAACAGTGCCAACGTTTATTTGTTTTCTTTGTTTTGTTAACTTTCCACTAGCCTTGACAGCATTTTTCCATTGACACGTGTGAGGTACAAACCAGGCAAAAGGCTCATAACTGCACTCAAAGACATACATCACACATCACTTGAGTAGCTTTCCTACAAGTAGTAATTCCAAACTCACTACCTGATGGGTCATGCATCTTTGAGAAACCCTGTGTGACTAAATTATTATTAAATGACCTCTAAATTGTTTGAAATTGCCTTGCTTAACTCTTCAGTGAGGAGCAGGAATCAAATATTAAAATCATGTGATTCCAATTTTAGCTTCCCATTATTGGCTGGGTTATGAAAGCCCATGAACAACAACTCACTACCATGAAAAAACGATTATTATGGGGTGTTTATTTAAATAAATCTTGACTATTTGCCAGCGCTTAGGTCACCAAAATCAAAAATTTGAGTATATTTTATTCGGTCCAGAGACCCCCTGACTTTCTTGTTTGTTCCATGTATCCATGCGTAGAGATATGAGCCTCTAAACACACCCAGACTGGTTGTAGCTCTTAGAGTGTAAAAAACGCACAATGCATTCATTTCAGTCAACAGGCTTTGTGTGTGACTGATTCTCCTAACGGGATGGGGGAGGTATACCATTTTGCCACGAAACTCTCAATTTTGCATTATTTCTGTCTGCAGTGAATATTCTTTTTCACACACTTTATTTATTTAGCACATACTTATGTACTGTATTGTCAGTGCAAAACCCACCCTTAAACCCACAAAGAAACGGCCATTACGACCCCAAGGAAGGTCAGGCCATTGGTGCACATGGCGTAATAGTCTGGCATGATAGCCTGACATCTGGCTAAACGGATGCGCTCTGAGGCAAACGCACGCCTGCACACACACACACACACACACACACACACACAGACACACACACGCACACACGCACACATGCACACACACACACACACACACACACACACACACACACACACACACACACACACACACACAC
>JAOYSI010008211.1:0-11660 GCA_025775065.1 Hiodon alosoides | reverse complement strand
GATAATTGATACAGTTTTAAAGGCAAAGGGTGTTCACAACAAATATTGATTCATTTAAAAAAATATATTTTTAGTTTTTTGCTGTTTACTGTACTTTATACCATTTATTTTATATTGAGAAACTTTTAATTTCATAATTTTTGAAAGCTTCTTTGCTTTACAGATTATTTTTTTTACATGTGCCTATGGCTTTTGCACAGTACTGTGTGTATATATATACATATATGTTAGAAGCTAAGTCATTTCAAAATGATTATTATCATGCACCAATTGGCTTCTGGAATGAGTATTAATTTGTATGACATGTTTTGCAAAACACAGATAGAAGGATTGGTCAGAAATCCGAAGAGATGGATGCTGTGCTTGTTACCTTGGGTTTGTTGAGACAGAACGTAAAGCATGCCCGGAGGGCAACAGCCTGCCTGTGGGTTCTTCAGGTCTTCTGTTCCTGTGGTGAGTGCTCAGTCTCTCTCTCGCTCGTCTACTTCCACATTAGTTTACAATGACATATTTCCAGGTCTTGTGATTGTATCTGTTTAGTATGGACAAAAGTACAAAACTGCCTGTTATTGGGTAGTAAATCATAGTTCACCAGAAAACTTTTTCCTAAAAGTAACCAGATCTTCCCAAACAAAATTGGTTATCGAAATCGGCTGCAAGTTTTTATAAGCGTTAAAATGCAGCCATATTCTTTTTTTCTGTTACAGTTATTTTTCAGTTTTTACATGGGTTTACACTTTGTATAGCACTATGTATGGCAACCTGGTGATAGAAATATGTTATTCCCCATGACATGCAAAAAATGTACCGCATAAACTTTGCATTAAAATGCCTTTAGCATTTGTCATAGAGATAACAATTGTGCCAATTAAATGTAATTGACATATGCACTTACTTTCTCTTTTAGTTTCCACAGCAAATTTAATTGGCAAAAGCAATGGTCTGGACATTGTATTTAAGCTCATATCACCTTATACAACGAAACACATATGCATAGTCAAGTAAGTATCGCATTTTATGTCAATCTGTTAGTTGCTCTTACAGAAGCAAGCTTAGGCCACTGCCAGTAACTCAGCTGTTGCATTTCTTAAAGTGGTGGACATAATTTGTAAGTAGGCACACGCAGTGTAGGAAAAAAGGGAATCCACAATTTAGCCCCATTTTCTTTTTAATTTATGTCTGTTTACTGTGGGTTTGCTTTCTCTTTATCTCTTTAAACAAATTATTTATCGATTCAATACTTAGTATCCCTAGATTGGACACAATTTAACAGCTTTTACATAAAAAATGTAGCTGCACTTAATAATAATATGCCGTTAGAATCCATTAAGTTATATTAAGTTATTTCTATCTATTGCGTATTTACTTTACTTTCACATTGCCACTCCGTTCACTATAAAACTATAAAATGGGCAGTGACAAACACATTCTCTTTACAGGTCCGTAGAAAAGTGATGTTTTTTGGCCTTGTTACTCAATAAAATGAATAATGCAATTATCACCAACCATCTAACAACTTAAATTAACCATGTTTGATTGATGTTTGTGGAGCCAGATTGCAAATGTTTTATTAATAATGATAACCAGCTGGCTTGCCTGGTAACTACATTCCTTGGTAACAAGATGTTTAAGATTATCAGAGATGTCAAGTAGTGGGTAGCTAACAGCAACCTTGTCAACCAAGCTAAGAATTCGCAAAAACCAACATAGAAAAAACATTTTTTTAATATGTACACTTTCTGCTCCACAATCCATGACTTGACTTCAGCATCTTCTTCTTCAGCATCTGACTTCAGCAGAGTTTATTTCTTAAGTGAAGCCTGCAAATATTGAATAAAGTTGTTTTTAACACAGTTTATATTTGCAAAGTTTTTTTTTATTTTATTTTTTGAGGCCATAAGAACATAAAATAACTTTAAAATGATTTAAAAAAAATAAAGTTAATCTGTAAAATTTAATAAATTAAATTGTGAATACTGTAGTTTGTGTGTTTTAATGGGAAATTCTAAAGCATATTGGAGTTTTGAAAATGCTATGTATTGTTATGAACAATTGAATAACAATATTTTATTCAGATTTAGTAATCCGTGCATGATCTGTAACTCAGGAATTCACTATTAGGTTCTGACTATCAGAACTGGGTCGCAAATGATTTAATTGCTTTGAACCTATTTATTTATTTATTTTCCTTGCTTAAATGTAGTGTTTGTTTTATCTGTCAATTTAAGTCGAACTTTTTAAAATGTATAGGTTTATTTTACACAACAAAATACACAACCATTTAGCAATGTGCACATTTGAGTTTTACTCAAGTTAACATTCCACATTTTTATTAATAACTTTAAGCAGTTTAAATTTATTTAGCCTGGTATTTTGATTATTTGGTCAGAAAAGTATTATAGTTGAAACAAGATAGAAACAGCTACTTTAAACACTGTTTCCTTCAAAGAGGATAATTTTGTCTGAATTCATTTTTGGGAAAGGCCCACACCAAAGCCCATCTAATTAGAGTCTCTAAATTTCTTCCTGCATTATTATAATTTTCTCTTTCTTATTTTGCATTGAAATGCTGAGCATGCCACATCCATTAAGCCTAAGCTTAGCAGTCTAGGTACTGAGTTACAGACCGAATCTTTGTAATTACAAGTATCTCTTTTTTTAGCAAGTTAATTGTGTTTAATTGTGGAAAAGTGGAAAAGGGTACACTCCAGGGTAGAAGTAGACTGGAACTTGCTTCCATCCTAACCTTATGGGGAAAATGGAAAATAACTTAGGTTACTGAAATGTATGTTCTTGACAAATTAGGATGGGATTAATACAATAATATCAAAGTAATTATATTATAAATTAATACAAAACTGGAATAATAATACTGATTTAAATTTCTATAAAATATTTCCATCTCAGTATTAAAATTTAGCTTTACTAGATATTGCTATTCAATTTCATGATAAAATAGATAAACCAGCAATCTCAAAACGATGTCCTTTTACCAGTATTTTATATTAGTATTTTAAGAGGATGTCTTAAAAGCTGGCATGTTTTTAGCTGCACCATAATTGTGAAGACAGATTTGCAAATGTTACTTCCATGCACAGTTTTCTCATTGGAGCTCCAGTGAGAAAACAAAATAGTCTACATTTATTTTCCAAAAAGAAGAGTTAAATGCCATGCCAAGATCGCCCAAGGCCACTTAAGTAATGAAATGAATGTTCTTGTGAAACAAATGAATGACAAGAATCCATCAAAATCTCATAAATAATGTTTTTATTGGAAGCGGCGTAAATGTTTATTATGTATCTGCATTAGGAAGTTGCATTCAATAATAAATCATGTGTTCAGAGAGAAATTTAATTACATACAGTACATGAGTGATCTTAAAGCTCACAAACTCTGACACAATGAAGGACTTGTGCGCTGCTAGTCGAAAGAACAATATGCCTGTTGACCCTACTACCACAGCTTTCTTTATGTGCACGGTACATAATTATTATCAGATTGAATGGGCTTGCATGCTCTACTTGTGGTGGATGGGTTTTGTTAATGAGATTTCACTGCAAGAAATAGAAATCAGTGTGAAGAACTGTGAAATACTAATCAGCTGGGAAGCCTGCTAGTAGTTCAAAGTGACTATAATATAGCTAAAGTCCTTTGAAATTATGTTTTCACGGTTCAAATTTCAGTGTACAATAGGATCAAGTGTAAATGGCTGCACCAGTAGTTGTAGAACCAGTTGTCTACACTTTGTGTTAAAAGATACCTGAAGGCATGGCAATGTTTGTAAACTGAATTGTGAGTGATGTATGGGTTTTAATAACTGTTGCCACCAAAGGATATTCATGTGAATTATTCAGGAAAAAACGACAATTCTCTTTTGCTCAATTACATAGCAAGCCCTGCGGAGTAAAGGGGGACTTCTCTCAAACACCAACACAGTTTTTCCGTATTTACTGGCTTTCAACAACAACAACAAAAACGTGTTTTGTACTAATGTTTTTATCTCGACCTGTTCAACTGTCAAATCAATAATTGCAGTTAGTTAATAGCTAATGTCATTTAGAAAATCAGTATATATATTTGACTTGTCAGGTTTGTGTTTTTATTATTATATTTAAGTTTCCATTTTGATGCTTCATTGCAGGATGTTATTTGTTTTTATTTTTTTACTTTTACAGGGTCGCAATAGACACACTAGCAGCACTTCTCCAGTCAAGTAAGTAAGATTTTAATATTTTAGAATTATTTTTGTTATTTTTTTAATGTATTTGCAACAAGCTCACTACTGACAGTGACATCTCTCAACAAAAATGATAATGTGATTAGTTCTTGAATTAGCTAATAGTCTCCCTTGTCTGTTTTGACAACCTCTCCAACTATGGTGAGTGAAAGCCCAGTGGACAGGAGTGGTAAATAGGGTGTGTTACAGATGACTAAATGCTTTGACATTGGACACACAAACGTTTTTCAAATACCACTCGGCAGGCATGTCTGTGACTTTTTCCTCGTGATCTTATTTAGAACTATTAATTTAGAACCGTGGATAATGTCCCAGAATAAGTTGTTTACAAAAGGTTGAAAATGAGTTTGATGTAGTAACATTAACATTTCTGCATTTTTAATCCTTTCTTATGATGTTTGCTCACACTGCATCACTAAGCTGCACCATAGTACATTCTCAGCACCATTTGGGAGTACTATGGTATCCTCAAAGGGGTTAATCTGTCACATCTGTCACACATTTGCCGACAGGGAAAAGAGCAAAGTCACCATGATTTGCAACTCAGTTGTCTTGTGCTCATTAATGTTGATAATTAGAGGCAAAAGATCACATTGACATTCAGGACAAAATTTCACCTGCAGAAAGCAGGCCAGTGCTAAGAGTTTAAATACAATGTATTTTTCATGCACTGGCTGTAATAATGCTGAAAAACACTTTTGTTTGTTAAATGGTTAATAATGTATTTCAATAATGTAATTTCAGTATACATAAATGAATACAGAAATAAATATTGATACGCAAGACAACAGATATATCAAGTGAGCCAAGATAGGCATTGATTTTGCTTGCGTATGCTTTTATGGCAGCCTTTAAATAGCGTTGTAAAGGCTTTGTTAAGGTTGCCATGTTTTTTATTTAGTCATTGTCTTAATCTTGGGAACATGACATGAAGTAAGTACAGTTACAACAAAAATGGGGAAATGGGAAAAGCTGCTACAGTAAATACTAATGTAATTTAACAAAATTGTAATTTCATAATGAAACGATTACAATGTAATTGTGATTTTCTTGCTTCTCACCTGTGATTAAGGAATTTGGAAATTTCCAATCCATGTCAATTAATTCCTAAATGAATTACAATGTAGCTGCAGTGGAATGGGGTCTACTTAGTGTGAAGTGTTAGCTACTTTTGTAATCTGTCTGCTTGGTTGCCCCTGAGCGTGTTCTCAGGTGCATTGGGGTGATAACGTCTGTGTGCATTCCCTCACGGCTCTGCTAGCTGTTTGCAATCCCTCGTGTCACAGTTGGCTGACGCAGCCTCACTATCAGTCTGCATGCCACAAAGGCATTGTCAGAGTGGTAGTTCAATTATTTCTCTTCCTTCTCATCGGTGTTCAGAGAACATCCACAGATTTAATCCACCTGAGACACCTTGCCCTTACTTACTTTTGAAAACTTAATTCGCTTGTATTCCAACACGAGCTAAATATGCTAAACACCGTCCTACCACAGATTATAAATCTAGGAAAGTGTGTTTCAGTATATCTGCTGGGGGAATGTGCAAGTCTGTGTTTGTACAATTTATCTTGATAGCCTTCAAATGAGCAATTCATTTTGATTATTTATTAAACTGATTAAATCTAATAGGACCTGGGACAAGAACAAGATCCATCATTTAATTCCAACTAATCTATGTTCTAATGCATGTTATAGAGTCAAACACAAACAGAAACATGTTAATCACATTCACATTTTTTCCTTCTTAAGGAGCAAAAAAAGTTTTTAATAACCAAGGAATATGAAAACAAATTCAAACAAACCCATTTCAAAGAAAGAAAAAAATAACTCACTGGGTCCTTAAGACCTCTGCTGGGAAATTCACAAGCGGTTCACAATTTCAGTCATATACTGTATATATATATATATATATTACGCATTACATTGTTGATGAACACCTGTGAAATGTTGATATACGAGATTTATTGTTACATTAAGTTTTTTGTAGTAGCATCTTGATTTCGTTCTACGATGGAACTCTTTTGTAGAGATATTGGAGACTCCGTTAATGGTGGTGCTGCAGTTTGCCTGAGGGTGGCAGTGTGATTCTGTGTGGATGTTAGACTGCGTTTCTGTGTGATTCCTTGCTTTTCACCTGTTGATGCACTGCAGTGCCTGAGTGGGTCTGCCTGTGAATATCATTAATGTCTTGGTTTTCTCATGAGTCTTTTAAAAGATGCATGCCTGATGTGATCATGGAGTGACTGCTAATTTGCTTTCGTTTGGCACAGTCATTTGTTTAGCCTAAGATTCATGCAATATGTTTGGTTACTGTTTCTGGTTTACTATAGTTTTGTCTTTAACCATAAAAATGTACTGTTTTCTTCACATAGGTTGTTGAAAGTGTCTTCTATGTTTATAAGAAACTGAGAAATGAAAGCTCTGTCTGTTTTTAAACTGATTGTTTAAGTCTATGTCATTAGATAACTATCATGGAGCAATCTGAATAGGCTAACCTAGATTAATTGATCAGGCTCGGGTATTACATCTTCAAATAATTGGTATGCATATTTATTCTGCATTATGACATACACTATATGGACAAAAGTATTGGGCCACACCTCTCACACATTGAATTCAGATGTTTCATTCAGTCCCATTGCCACAGGTGTATAAAATCAAGCACCTAGCCATGCAGTCTGCCTTTACAAACATTTGTGAAAGAAGGGGTCGTTCTAAAGAGCTCACTGAATTTAGCGTGGTACTGTTATAGGATGCCACCGTTGCAACAAGTCAGTTAGTGAAATTTCTTCCCTCCTAGATATTCCACGATCAACTGGAAGTGGTATTATTGTAAAGTGGAAATCATTTATGGACCACAGCAACTCAGCGAAGTGGCAGTTACAGAGCGGGGTCGCCGAGTGCTGAGGCGCATAGTGCGTAAACGTCGCCAACGATCTGCTGACTCAATAACTGCGGAGTTCCAAACCTCCTCTGGCATTAACATCAGCACAAAAACTGTGCCCCGGGAGCTTCATGGCATGAGTTTCCATGCTATGCAACTCGATATTAATGCCTATGTATTTAGAATGGGATGTCATAAAAGCTCCTGTAGGTGTAATGTGTAGGTGTCCCAATACTTTTTTTTCCATATTGTGCATCTACAGTCTTTTCAGGGGACAGTTTGTTAAGCTGAAAGTGTGACCTATTGGTCTTGAAAATTATATCTACATTTAAACATGTGAACCGCTTAATGTTGATATTTTATCAAACAAAGTTTTCAAGTTCATCCATCAATATATATTAGTATGTGGATTTCTATCATCTTCTGCTCTTGCCCAGAATGCCACATAGATCACAATATCAGAAAATGCCATAAATACAGCATTTTGTATTGCAGGATAATACTGCAAGATAATATAATAAAATATTTTTTACCCTTACTTTAGATTTCTAAAAGAGGATGCTCTCAGTACCAGATGAACCCATTGCAGTCATTAATTTTTCAGCAACCTGTATCTGTTTTAGGAAGAGCCTTGAGTTTGCATTGCTGGTTCTGCTGGTGCCCCCGTGCAGAGAATCATGCAGAATAAGAGTCCGTCAGTCAGAGCATGACTGTATGCTATTATAGAGCGAAAATACAAATACTCTGCATGCAGGATGGTAAGCAGGTCTGGGAAATTATGCATATCTGAAGTTATGATGAATTACATGTATTATTTTTGTCTCTTGAAGCAAGGTGGTCCTCAGTATCTGAAATGTTGCACTGCACAAAACTGGCTGTACTCAGTCTTTTTAAAGGCTGTAGATTTTGTGTAAATTAGCAGCGTTTTCAGATTGGTATACTTGCCTCCATTCAAGGAGCAATTTTTCAGAGTACAGTAATAAGGTCCTCGGGCTGTTGATTTCATGAGCTGGGTTTCCTTACCTTTAACAGGCGATACTTAGGTGGTGGTGATGAGGCTAATCTACAATATGACTGTATGTGAGGATCTGTCTCTTACTGCTGCCGGGTCAGCATCCTCGTTCAAATGGCCAAGCGCCACGTTCTCGGGACAAAGCCAAAGCAATGTTTGATGCTTAGGCACGCATACTTCTTTTCTTTTCTTTTTTTGCACATATGCTTATATTCACTATATATTTTGATTAAATTAATAATAACAACAATGTAAAGTTTGAATGCAGCTACAAATCATATAGCCAGGTACAATTTAAAAGAAAATTCATCAATACATTTTTAATATACATTCTGGGCATTAACACAAACCCAAACAGTTTCTGTGTCAACATGCAAAAAATAAAAAAAGGGTTTGCTATTAGCATTCGGAATTTACTTAGAAATAAGGGTAGTGTGTAAAAGTAAACTGCTGCAGCCAGTATTTTTCCAAGTGACTGATCTTTTACCTCTTGATAGTCACATGACAGCTACACAAGTCACATTTCAAAGTGCACATTTTATGATGATTAACAAACTAAATCCTAATTTAATGGCTCCATTGTAAATAGATTTTGGTGTTACAACTAGGGAACCCAGTGAATTTTTTTGTGCCATTGGGTTGAGGAAACACAATTTGACTGAAATGTATGCATCCTAAAATGTACACTAAATTACATCGAATTTTAATCTTAATATTGATCGTTCATTCATTGAATAATCTGAAAAATATTTAGGACAGGACCATATCAGACCCCTATCGCACTAGCAATATGGGTGGGCGGATCGATCTTGAAGTACTTTCGATATTGATGTTGTATCAAAAGGATCGATCGTCACATAAAAATATCGTTACTAACGTTTTTTCCCCCTGTGATTTTATTTATTTAGCATGAAATTTTATGTTTAAAATACGCTTCGAAGCGAATAATACGCGGCTCCTTCCCATCTCGTATGCACAGCACGCGTTGCTCCTCCTCCCCTGCTCAGTTTTGTTGTTGTCTTGCCATCACGCGCAAGCAAGCTCAAGCCAATCAGCAGAGCAGATTGACTGCACGTGAGTGAGAGATGTGCGATGTGTGTAGGAAGGCTATTCGCTACTGTGGCAACACCATCAACTCTTACAGACACTTTAAAACACACGAAAAAGAGAACTCCGAGCTGCAAAACAAAATAAAAGAAGAGAGGAGGAGGGAAATCCTTCAGACCGCCGGCAGTGCCGGTGTTGTGCCGAAATCGGCCCCCTGCCGTGGATTGGCATGTTGAGTTAAACACACTTATGGAAATTGAGCAGAACATCAAAGAGTAGACCGCGCGCGTGCACGCGAGGACATGCCAATCCACGGCAGTGGGACCGATTTCGGCACAACACCGGCAACAAGAAAAAAGTCACTGGCCTTTCGACTTAAGAGAGGCAAAGCATATCCAGGTAGCTAATAGTGGTGAAAGTAATATTTTAGTAGTATCGGATCTTCAGCATTAGTTAGTTAATTTTCAAAATGTATCTGATCATCATAGTGGTTACTTTAGCAGACTGATTAAATATAGACTATATTCAGACATTAAAATAATATATTCAGCCCATTGAAACGTGTTATCTCTAAATGAATTATTTTACTGGAATTGAAAAATATATACCTCATCTGAAATATGAAAATGGCTGAATATCCCTTTTGTGTTAACTGTGAAAGGGACACTATAGTATTCCTACATTTAGGCTGCATGTAGACAGGCTATAGGCTAGACTTATGGGGGTAAAACGCCAAAGATTGTAAATTAGAGCCAATAGTAGTTTGTGCTATTGTTTAGTTATTTGCACTTTTTGTTAAATTATGTTTTGTTATTATACTATTGTTTCTGAGCAAAAACCTCAGACTGAAGAAAAGAATGTAAGTTTTAAAACAATCATTGTTCTCCAGTAATAATTTTGTGCAAAATTCAGTTCATTACAGTAATAAAAAAAAATATATATATATATTAAGCATATATATGCTTAAAATCTGTCCGGGGTTTTGACATACACATGACTAATTACTGGTGCGTGGAGAGCACCAATCACAAAATCTTTTAGTGGTCATGAAAATGTATTCAGATGTATTCATCATTAATGATGCATTCACCTCATAAATCATGACACACTGCTCTCCCCTATAGGAAAGTACATGTAAGTTCAAGTGCATGATTTTAAAAGTAAAAAGCATCGGTATCAGTATCGGTATCGGCGATACTGGGCCCTGTATTTACTTGGTATCGGATTTTGCAGTATCACCCACCCCTAACTAGCAGGCAGACACAGATTTAACTTGAAACCAGGACAGCACAAGACAGCAACTGTTGACCAATCACAACCTACATTCACGACTGTTAAACAGGTGCCAGAAATAAGCTTGTCTCACAAATATATATATCACCCATTCTTGGGAATTGGGACAAATCATGTCCTACAAAAAACGTAAAATTATTATTTATCCACACACTAATTCCATTTTTTTTGGTGTTTTTTTTTTTTTTTTTTTTTTTAAGGATCTGTATATATGAAATACATATGATTTATTAAATGTTTTGGTCAGATTTCATTTTTTTCAACTTATAAACTTGCCCTGAGCCAGAAAACACCCTTGTCCCTGACAAGAATTCACAACTTCAAACAATAAAATAATGTTTTATAAGACTACAAAATCTAAAACTAACAATACCTACTGATAACATAGGTGTATATATGCACTATTCTAATCATCTTTGTTTTAAAATATATATTTTTATGAAAATGTTGGCACCATTTAAGTTGTGTCCCAGATTTTTGTCAACTCCGTCAGATTTCTACAAAAACATAATTTAATAAAAAATAAAAAAGGTTAGCTATATCCTAAGGACCCCTGTCCCACTTCCTGGTTTCAAAAAGGCGTGAATAATGCTCAAGCATTGCTAAGTTTTCTATTTTTTGATAAGTTCATTAAATAATATTGCTAAAAGGTGTGTCTCAACCATAACAGGTCAACTCCGTTGTCCTTCTAAATCAAAACTAAATAAATATTATGGTTTTAAAATGTGTATTTTGATTAGCATTAAGAGCAGTCTTTGCAACTTTGAAAAATAAAATGGCTACTCACTTCAATTATGCTGTGAAAGGAAAAAATAGAATATTTTGTCAACTCTGTCAGATATTCAATCTTATAATAATCATAATGATTTATAAAATGAGTTTATGTCAATAAAAAGCTTCTATGGTACACCTAATTTGTGTTCTTTGTATTATAAATGATTTGTTGTTTGTCACAAAGACATTACATTATCAACAGAAATTGTAAGTGGGGAACATTATAATGGTATTTATTTATTGAATAAAAAGATATCAAAATTTTTGAATATACAAATTAAATGATCTTTAATTTAATTCAACAAAAACATTAAAACATTTCCTTCATGTTTTATATTATAATACTATGACTTTGTACTGTATGTGCCTGACTGGGTGGACAAAAGTCCTCAGCTGCAAAAAATGCTAATTAA
>JAOYSI010008210.1:27631-41064 GCA_025775065.1 Hiodon alosoides | reverse complement strand
CTGTGAGACTTCGCTGTGAGTGTACGTTGTGAGTTTGTGCTGCGAGTGTGCACTGTGAGAGTTTGCTGTGAGTCTGCGCTGTGAGTGTGCGCGGTGAGAGTTTGCTGTGAGTCTGCACTGTGAGTGTGCGCTGTGAGTACATGCTGTCAAGGTGTGTTAAGAGTCTGCACTGTGAGTGTGCGCTGTGAGAGTTTGCTGTGAGTGTACGTTGTGAGTTTGCGCTGTGAATGTGCACTGTGAGAGTTTGCTGTAAGTGTGCACTGTGACTTTGCGCTGTGAGAGTTCGCTGTGAGAGTTCACTGTGAGTTTGTGCTGTGAGACTTCGCTGTGAGTGTACGTTGTGAGTTTGTGCTGCGAGTGTGCACTGTGAGAGTTTGCTGTGAGTCTGCACTGTGAGTGAGCGCTGTGAGAGTTCGCTGTGAGTGTACGCTGTGAGTACATGCTGTCAGAGTGTGCTGTGAGTTACCGCTCTGCGCTCTGCGGTAACTTCCTGCCTGCCATGCCGGGAAAGCAGGGATGTTGAGCAGCAGAGCAGCAAAGCAGCAGGTTCTGGGCTGTATCAAAGGCATGCTGGGTAGCGTGCTGATTGGATGAGACAGGCTGGCAGCAAAGGTTTCCATTTGGCTATGAAGCGCTGATCAGCCTGATTTGTAAATTCAGTGTTAGTCTGTAGAATTTAATGTGGAAATATACCTTGTGTATATTTATGGGGTAGAAATTTATGATTGGCCCCTGCCGAATTACTATATTACTTTTAAACAGTGTCTGTACAGAGTTGCTATAATATCTGAATTAAGGCTGCTGGATTGCAAAGCCTGCTAAACATTTTTTTCCCCTCAGAGAAGAAAATGTAGGCCCAGACGCCTTAAGGGCCCTTGTAAAAGAGAGCATAAATCCATGCTAAGCAGTCTGATGAGAATTCAAAGGTTTGAAATCGGAGCGTCAGATCAGATTTCCGAATAGAGCATGCCTGTCCCATTTTCCCATATCTATGATGCCAAGAGAGTGTCAATTAGGAGACCAATCTGAGCCCGGTGCTGGGCGTGGGGGAGACAGGGCTGCCAGGGTGCAGGTGCCAAGCGGGCGAGACAGGGTGAGGGAGTCATCGGGTTGGGAGACAGGGCTGCCAGGGTGCAGGTGCCAAGTGGGCGAGACAGGGTTAGGGAGGCGTCAGGCTGGGTGACAGGGGGCAGGGGGGGTTGGTACCGGGAGGGGAACCTCACTCTGCTGTTCTGCCGACCTGCTTCCTGAGCAGCAGGCTTCAGAGGGAGGGTTTCCTTTCAGTTTTAATGGTCTTTCAAAGGAATCACAGAGCCTTGGCAAATCGAATGAAACAACCAAGGAAAACTCCCTGTGACATAACATGCGATGAGAAACACCATTCCATAACCTGGAGTGATGTTGCTACTCCTCTCAGATCAAAAGGGCCACAGTGTCCAACAGCACTGGGAATGCTTAAGTTTTGAGGTGCGCTGTTGTGAAGGATAAAGTATCCAGCAGAACTGGGAATTCTTCAGGGAAAATTAAATACGAGAACAATTTTAAAACGGCTTTGTTTATGACACAGAACCGTAGAGAACCGGGTTGAGCTGGGCTCCAGGCTAGGATGATCTCCGACAATACTTCCCCCCGCCAGTAAAGTTTGCGAAGTGACTCTATTTGTGGTGCAGCTGCATGCCAGAGTCTTCAGGCAGTATTTCTCTCTTGCTGAGAGTCGTTGTGGCTCGTGCGTCACTGAGTCACTGCGGCTCACGCGTCACTGAGTCACTGCGCCATGTGTTTAAATCAAGTGCTAACTGAAAGAGCACTGTACACTGTACACTGTACGTGCACAGACGTGGCCTTCCGGTATGGCAGGAAACAGCCACACTCCAGGACCATTTTTTTTCGGAGATGCTATTTATGTGTAGGATGAGATGGAAAACTCATCTGTGGCTTTGTGCATTGCATGGGGCTTGGAGCCAAATTAGCTCCTCACCCTGCTGGTCAGGTACCCTTGTTAGCCATGGGACACAGCAGAGCTAGGTATAAAGGTAAAGAAGGTTGTTGTGTCGACCCAAACTCTGCATTCCGTTCAGATGGGTAACCTGATTTCGGACACACCAGGTGTTGGGAGCGGGAGTGGCGCTGATCAATAGGGCCTCGTCCCGTTGGAGAGGTGGGCATGGTGAGGGCAGTTACAAAGGAACAGCGAGCTTTGTCCCCTCCTTGCTTCTCTCTTGCTGCAGCCAATCAGATCTCAGTCCAAAAGAGCTGGACTCGCCCAGCACATGGAGCTTCCCGTGACTAACTGGGCGCAATCCCTCACCAGGAGGAATCAGTTGATTAGAACATTATTCGAGTCTTAAATAAATAGGGGGGCGGGGTTATAATCATCGCAGAAGCTATTGTCAAGGAACTGCGATGACAAAGAGTTTTGCAAACCCAGCACATATTTTCTGCAACAATGGCTCTCCGAAGTGGCGTAGATGGGTCGAGTGTCTCCCTTTCCCAGAGTGCGACAGGGCAGGACCGGGACACTTTCCCCCGACTCTTGTAAAGTATGAATCTTTAAAATTTAATTAGAGGAAAACTGATTGAATGCACGTTTCTTTTTTTCTGCCTCCTCGTCTTCTGTGTGTCTGCGTGTGTGTGTGTGACGACTGGCTCGTGGATACGCGTCGGGAACCTTTTAACGGCCCTATTTACTTTGGCTTTGGTGAGAGAGAAAATTTGGGTTTTGATCATCTGGTTTAAATATTTTCTAATAAAATAAATATCTTTGTTTGCAGAAAGAGAAACCTCCATTTCTTGGCGCACGAGACAAAGTCAGTGCTACAGTTGGAGCGTGATATAAACAAGGCACTTTCAAAGGGCTTAATAGAGTCTCGGGCTGGGAAGAGTCGCCGGGACCATACTGTGGTCCTGGCGCTAATAAAACCAGATCATATGTGACCGGCGGTGCCCAAATGGTCCAAGCCCAGCCTGTCATCTCCTAGCGCTTGAGTCTAAACACACACACGCATCCACGCACACACAGGCGTGCACAGGGGTTTCGGTTCAAATTCCAACGTTGCCTTGAGAATGAAAACCCCAGAGAAATGTTTGATTCAATTAGGCTTCCTTGGGCTTAATAGGAAACAGCGTCCATCTGGTCGACGTCGCGGAGGAGCCCTCTGCAACCAATCTGAACCGTAACAAAAGGGGAGTTTTATAAGCTCAGATACAAATAAGGAAGCTAATTTGATTTGCAGTTGGACATCAAAACCTTAATTCCGTCCTAGGGACGCGCCGGAAGGTATGACAGGCGAACACGGGCACGTGCCAGAAATGTTGTGTCCTGATGGGAGACCCCCCGGGGTTGCCAAGGGAACAGGCAACGAGGAGCGAGGGGAGAGAAACGTGACCCCCAATCCCCAGGATGGAGAACGGGGGGCTTCCCACCGCGTCCGATTTACTCAGCCCCCGACTGGAATGCTCCCCAGAGAGGGTTCAGCCGAGACCCTAACCCCGGTCTCCTGAGTGCTGGATCACAGCAGCTTGCCACAGCCAGCCAGTGGAAAAGGTTCTCGGTGCCTTGCAATGTGAGAACACCCTCCTGGCTCAAGTTTTCTAAAGGCACTTGAAGGGAAAACTCTTCTTTGGTTCCTGAGAATGCGGTTTGTTAAATAAATAATAAAAAAAGAAACCATACCATGTTTTTAGTCTTTCTCAATCCCCTATTTGGGCTGGGTTTAAGTTTTCAGTGCCCTGCCGGAGTATTAGGGAAAAGAGCAAGTATCTGCCCCAGAGCATGCAGTTTGAGATGGCGCTGTGGCTGGAGACAAACGGCTGGAGACTTTAACTTTTTTTAGCCACAGGTCTTTTGTGTCTACAATTTTATCTATTAGATAATACACATTTTTTAAGTTTTGATTTACTTCCAGCCCATGAAAATTTGTTAGATCATGCTATGTGAATACATTTATTTAAGGAATCGCCAGGGAGCGGTTTTACAGCGCCCCCTACACACTTGAAAGGGCTGCCGTGACAAATGAGCCCATGCGTCACTCCATGTCCTCCGATCGCCACCATCGCCTTCCGCATGAACACACTGCAGCACACCGCCACAGAGAGGGAGTCTGTCCAGGTAGGCCCAGGACGTGCCGAAACCCTCCCAAGCGCTTCGGACGTCCCGGACTTGAATAAACAGTGGGAGAACCCCATCATACGTACATGGAGGCTGGACCGAGAGGACGAGATGTTAATAATGGCTGAACTGGCACCGTCTGCAAACTACAAACCAGAATCATTGGGTTAGCAGGTTATGGTTAGACAGGACATCAGCGGCGAGAATTAAATCATGCATTTAGATCCTTGCAAATGAAACAGGCTTCGGATCATGTGGCCAGAATGGAATGCTTTTCTGTGTTAATCATTTTATCCAATGGAATTAAATTTATTTGATTTATTTCAAGCCAATGAACACACACACAAAACCTCTATCACTCTCTCTCTCTCTCACACACGTTCAGAGCAGAATCTTACAGTCATGTAAATGGTGAACATCAACAAATAAGGCAATTAAAATTGTTTAAGAGGAAGAATTTAGAGATCTTAAAAAGTTAAAACAGGAAATGTGCAAATCAGAAGTTATCAAAGAGAATGAAACACATCGTCTGAAGCATTACAGAAAAATGTAATTAAACTCCATCGCGGTTTTATGGCACTTCAGCCCTCAACCTTAGCTTGCACTACAGTCCGTGCTAATCCTGCTAGAATGTGAGAAATCAGTAGGCGTGCCTGCGTCGCTGAAAGGGCGTCGCTGGGAGACCGTGGCCGTAATTCCGAGTGCCTTTGACCAATAAATCACACAAGGTCCGTCCCACGAAACTCGAATCCCCAATAATGCAGTATCTTCAGTCATATTTTTCCTGGACGGCTTTCAAGAATGAGATTTTTTTAGCATGCCTCCAGCCATCCCTGCACCAGATTCTCCAGGGGGAGAGAAGCTGTGATCGTCTTTTTGTCCCAGCATCAAGGCCTTGGGTAATTAACTGCAGGCGCAACGCCACCCAAATGAGTACCAGAGCACTTGTACCGTAAATAAACAGTCATGATCTTTGCAAGTTGCCTGGCATAAAAGTGTCAGGCACAGTGAAATAGAACCCTATAAAAACCCATCCAGGAGGTAAATTAAATATCCTAGGAAGGAAGTCCTCGAGGGACCCATGTTCTGTGTCACAACATTGTGCCTCCTTTGGTACGAAAACACATCAGTGGGACTTAATTAGGAATTCTGTTGTATGGAACGTCTGATTGGGGTTGTAACCCGTGTGGCTTGGAGCGAATCTGTGGTGAGCTCAGTCCGTTTGGCCTCACCACCTACAGACTCTTCAATCAGTGCTAAGCAAAGTCGAACCCGGGTTATCCGGAATCCAGCTGGCACGAAAGGGCCCTTACTGTGACCAAGTGGCTCATGCAGGGCACAGGCCTGTGCTGACTGTTTGGTGGGTATGCATGCACGTGAGCACGTGAGCACCCAACAGCATCCTTAAACAGACTGGCAGTAGCCAACCCTTTAGGGGCGGAGGTTTGCCCCTAGCAGCCTGAAGTCTCCATGGCTCGATGGCTTGCTGGCCCGCCTCTGGAAGCTGGAGCCTGGCTGTGGAGGATCTGTCGCCACCTCCCGGGCACCAGTTCCAGGCCCACACTCTGATTGAGCGCTCCTTCCCCAGAGAGCCAGCGGGGGGCAGGGGGAGACCCTTGTGGCGCCTGTGGTGAGGCGGGAAAGGGGAGCTCAGTCTGCCCGTGACGATGCACCACATCAGAGGGCCCCATGACCGGTCAAGCAGCTGCCACCAGTGTGCCAGGGCATCGTATGTATGCCACCACCACCACCACTTCCAAAGTACAAACAAACAAACAAACAAACAAACAAAGAAATAAATATAACGGGCACTTCGCCGACACACTCTAATTGGGAGCAGGCCTCCCGTTCACCATTGTCTCCTGCACTACAGGGTTTCCGGTGATGGCTGTGGGACTGTTTGTCCCCTTGGCCTACAGAGAAAGGAAGAGTCGGCTGATGTCTTCTCTCTCTTCTTCTCTAGGATTGCTGACAGAGGTGGTTGACTAAATGCAGCAGAGTTTGACCTAGAGTTCCCTGTAGTTACTGCTTTTCCAGCACAAAGCTCGTTCTGGGATGTTAGGTAAATGAACACTTCTGACCCCTTCTACATCCCAGACAACAGTTGAACCCGGACCTCACCCCTGACACAGGGGTAGCTGTGTTCATCCCACACACAGCTATTGCTCACGAGAGTCAACCACAGAGAGTGTGAGTTTTAGCTGTTCACTGCAGAAGGCCTGGATGCTGGGAGGCCTTCCTCCTGGGGCAAACATCAGAGCTCACCCCTGCCACAAGGTGGAGCCAAAGATCTCAGCACGATAAAATCTCTCCGTAGAGGCTTTACCCATTAGGTGGGCTGTTTGCTCTTCTGTGGCAAAAAAAAAAAAAAACGTTGGCTTCGCCGTGAAAGCGGAGAAATCTCAGAGCCTCCGTTCCGAGAGTCCAAAACGGTAGCGTAATGGGATTGCGTTTTTCTCGAAGCCAGCCGAGGGGTGCGGCGGGGGCGGGTGGGCGATCCGAGAGCTGGGAGCACCCCGAGGCAGGTCCATCCAAGCTGCGGCTCCCGTCTCCAGTTTCCCTCCATTCCCCACGGTTCGTCGGCAGGAGAAATCCCAAATGCAAATACCATGGGAGAAGGGGGGTCGCCCCGCCGCACCGCGATGAATAACAGACTCGACGCACATTGAGCAGTGGGACGTTTTTTTGGATTGATGTGAGATATTACGTTGCTCGTCAAAAATCCCAGGCTTCTGGACCGGCCTGCAGAGTGCATCAGGGGAAATAAATCTGCTGCACAAGAGTCTAGTGTCAGGTCAGCTTCAGCGCCATTTTGACAGACACCTTTTATGGACAGACCACCGCCAAAGCCAAAGAAAAATACAGAAGTGCAGAAGTGAAAGGACTTCTGCAAATAGCTAGTCTATAACAAGATCGATGTAGATTTCACAGCCCAGTGAAAGAATTAAAGGGTTACAATCTAAAAAATGTACTTCCGTCCTATTTGTGAGCTGTGCTCCAGTTAGCACTGCAGCTAAGATCAGTTTCGGTTCTATTCCTGGTAACGGCAATAGTGCCAATTTAACCACTGTTAAGCCATTCTACAACCACTTCTGTCGCTGTTAATCCCAGTTAAAACTGCAACCATGCAGTTCAATGCCTGAAGTTCATTATTGCTTTCAGTTACTAAAAAGTGAACTATAATTAACTGTGCCCAGAAAACCCAATTAACATCTACCTCTGATCTTTAACGAATCCAATAAGTTACTACAGCTCGAAACAACATAAAAAAATACAAACAGACCAAAGTTTTTAACCCTCCATATTGCTTTACTTACAGGACAAATTAAACTCTGTTCCCAGATTGCTATAATGAAAAAACATGACATACACAAAGGATGTAAAATAATTGCTAATTAACCTTTTTTTAAACAAGTGTTGGTTGTGGGATTTAGAAAATAGCAAAAGAAATCGAGTTTTTAAACGGGGGAATGTAGTTCCATCGGTCAGGAAGCACAAATAAACACAGTGTGAAAAAAACGGCCGTTACCACGGAAACACTGAGGGCCGCAACCCCTCTCATTATTATTTTTATTCAGTGACTTTAAACAAGTGAAGGCTCAAAGGTTATGTCTGGGAGACGCAAACTATTTTCCAATTCCCATAATCCCCTGTTTTTCTTTATTTTTTATATTTTTAGAGCGTAGCCATGATGGGGAATTGATGAGCGCTCGTGGTGATCTCGGGGGTTCTGTTTCCACTTAATTTTCCTCCATTGGTCTGCAATGCTCTGCCTCAGCACAGGTCTGTTTATGGCTGGATGCCGTCCGGCCTGGCGAACGCTCACGACCACCGCCGCCACTTCAGAGCATTCCTGCTCAGCAACTCGTAAACAAGCTGCCACGCTAAACTACAATAGCCTCCTCTCTATCCATGTCAATAAACGCAGAGGCGTGAGGGGGCCGGAGGTCTCTGAAGGTCCTAAGACCCTCGCTACTGTGGCTACCGTGTAGCATCCAAAATCTCTCTCTCGTTGCTACACTAGTTTCTCTTTTTCTTGTGTAGCCTCTTGCTCCAGAAATTGTGGTCATGATTCCTTTCTGCTCAAGTCAGGTGACCCCCTCCGATCTACCTATCCTGCCCGTCGGAGCTGGCCCTTTGGGCGGGGCACTGCAGTTCCACCCGTCAGCGAGGGTGTGGGCTGCTTTGCTGGATATCCAGCTGTGAACACAGGTAAACTGTCAATGGTAGGTGTGTAATTTTGCCCTTCTCAGGGACACCAAGGGAGCCACACTGCATGCAACGCTACATATGTTTGCCTTTTAGCCAAGGGTTCGAGTTACGGCTAGGAATAAAGGAGCGCCACATCCAACCACCTTTCAGTGAAGGTGGAGTTATCTCCAGGGACACAGTTCTGCATCCAGGCTGAGCAATAATACGCGTAACCTCCCCGCTCCGAAATGCAGGGCTGACCACAGAACCCGAGCAGTGTGAATTCAAATAAACTTCGCCCATGTGCCTTTGAGTGGCGACTGAGGCCATCACTGCGCGGAATGTTTAAAACACGACTCTCCCATCACTCCATGTGTAACTTCATTTTATTTTCTCCCGTCCAGCCATAATGACTGTTATTGTTTTACAGGAGGTAATGAAGCTCTTGGCCTTTTTGTCAAATAAATTTGCAGAGATTCCGAGGCCCGAAAGTATCTTTAGTGCAAGCTGTTGCCACTGCGGCTTTGGATCGAAACCAAGCGTTCGGCCCACTGCGGGTAGCTTGTAATTTGCTCAGCCGATGCCGAAATTCCGAAAACGTTTTTTTATGTGAGCGTTTGAGTTTGATTACTTTGTTTGAGTTTTGAGTTTACGGAGAGGGCTGCTTAAGTGCCTGTTTAGCCTGGTTAGTTCATCTTTGGCCACCAACAAGGATAATGCCATAAAACTGGGAATTAAAGCCAAGTCCTGACTGTGAGCTGCAGGGTCTCTCCGCTTAGTGCACCAGCATCCAGGCACCCATCTCCGCACTGCCCAGCTGTGGCTCCAAGGCTCCTGTGTTGGAGGCAAAGCCTGCGAGAGCACGTGGGCGGGGCCTGCCTGCTCCCATCTCACACGTTTCCACAGCACGTGTGTGTAGCGATGCGCACCCTGACGCGTGGATCTGGGGCTTTCAAGGCCTGCCGAGGGATTAGCCGGGCAAGGCACTGGAAGGGCCAGGATGCTCCAGACCAACTGAAGCACTGGATTCTCTCGCGAGAAGTGAAAAGAACTCCCAAGGGCACAGAAGCACAGCTATGCGTCTGGCCTAAACGCTCAACTGTGAAAGAAGTCTCCCGTTTACAACTGCCAAGAAAAACCAGTCCAGAAGAGCCCAGAGAAGACATGCTGAATGAAAGCGGCCACTACCATCAGCTCCAGAGCAGTCAATCAATGAACCCCGCCCAGTGCGATTGGTTAACGCTCTCCACTTCATTCGGTTAATGCCTGCCACTAGGCCACACTGCTTGGACAATGAACAGAATACAGAACACAAAAGGCTTGCAACTAAAGGGCTGTCCAGCTCTGACCCCTCAGTTGCCCCTACCTGTCCAGGAATGAGGGGCTCCTTGTCATCGATATCGATCAGAACATCATCACGGGGCGTCTGGCAAATCTCTTCTGTGAATATATATCGAAAAGAAAAAAATATTCTTTATAAAACGCTCTATGAGGTGCTGTGTCATTTTCCCCCCTCATTACCCAGGAGATCTCCAGGGGAGCGCTGCCCAGAATTCAGCTTTGCACTTCTCTGTCCTCCTCCGGTTTTCTGCCATCATGCCCTCCTCTGGTTGCCCTCCATCGCCACCCCACTCTTACCCTCACCTTGCTCCTCATCAGCAGGGTCCCTCTCCTGGCTATCTGCCATGCAACGGAACTCCTCCAGGGAACGGATGGTGCACTGGCCCACCACAGGCTTCCTGCCAAACTGCCGGTTGTCGATCACCTTTAGCACGATGGGGGGCATGTACAGCTCCTCCCGGGGCAGTAACTGAGGTCAGGGGAGGGGGGACAGACCCAGACCGAGCACTCAATAAAAGTATTCGATGGACAGAAAGCCTGTGATCGATCACAACTGTGAGAAGCAGAACCATGGCTTACCACTTCAAGGAAGAGCGTGTTGATCTCGAAGTTGGGCATCTTCTTGGCGTTGCGGATGACGCAGGACTGCACCATGCAGCCTCCGCACTCCACCTGCAGGCTGGGAGAGGTCACGCTGGCCAGCTGGTAGCTCTTTAGGTTCCGCAGGCCCCACGCCAGGATCTGCCGGGGGAACGGCCAGGCTCAGTGGGTGGAATAAAGGGGGCATAACGGAGGGGACCAGGGGGTGTGGTGAGAGGCAGACAGACAGGGCCTAAGAAACTTCAGAGTGCTCAAGAACAAGGTGACGGAGGGCGCAGAACAAGTGTTGAACAAGGGGACCACACCCCCACCCCTTCCTCCCCGGACATCCTGGAGGATCTCACTGACCTCAATGGCAGTGCGCTGAAGGACAGGCTTGATGCCCTGAGGCACCATGTAAATGTTGGGCTCCCGCTGGGGTGGTGGGTACGGCAGGTCTGAGTCCGCAGCCTGTAGGTGTAAAGCACAGGAGAGTCAGAGAACCCAGTAACTCAGACACACACGCCCACACACACACACACACACATGCACACACATGCGCCCACACACACACACACACACACGCACACAGACGCGCCACACACACACGCCCACACACACATACAAACGCACACAGACACGCCCACACACACACACACACTCGCACACAGACGCGCCCGCACACACACTCACACACACACACACACACACAGACATGGGCACTCACACACACATACTCACACACACACACACACACGCACACACGCGCGCACACACACAGACGCGCCCGAACACACACACACACAAGCGCGCATGGACGCACACACACACACACACACACACACACACACACAGACATGGGCACTCACACACACACACACACACACACACACATGCAAAAACGCAGAGTGAAAGGGGAGCTTTCGCATGAGGGTGAGGGGGGCGGCCGGTTGTGACAGTGCGGTACCCAAGGCTGCTGATTCGCAGAGAGGAATCCTGGGAGTACGAGCTAGGAGATGCTCCCCCCCAGAGGAAGGCCCAGAGCGCGGAAGGGCAGAGAGGCCGAGAGAGAGACGGGCAGAGGGGACGGGAAGAGAAGCACAGAGCTCGTTATCAAACCTGCCTGTGTCGGATATCCTTTTAATCCAACACCTACATCTGAATACTTTTTAATCCGACACCTACATCGGAATACCTTTTAATCCAATGCCTACGTCTGATATCCTTTTAATCCAACACCTACATCTGAATACCTTTTAATCCAACACCTACATCTGAATACCTTTTAATCCGACACCTACATCGGAATACCTATTAATCCAACACCTACATCTGAATACCTTTTAATCCAACACCTACATCTGAATACCTTTTAATCCAATGCCTACGTCTGATATCCTTTTAATTCAACATCTACGTCTGAATACCTTTTAATCCAATGCCTACGTCTGATATCCTTTTAATTCAACATCTACGTCTGGTTATCTTTTAAACCAACACCAATGTCTGATTATCTTTTAATCCAATGCATATGTCTGAATACCTTCTAATCCAATGCCTACATTAAATTACATTTTAATCCAATACCTACGTCTGATAACCTTTTAACCCAATGCCTACACCCTAGTAGTATGCAATCAATTTAACATGCAAGTAAATCAAAATATAATTTTAAAAGTTTAAAACCAATATGCATTTGATATCTATTCAAAATCTTCAGCACTGCACGTGTATAATGTGTAACTGCTCTGTGTATTTATGACAGAGCAATAAAAAAAATTTTAAAAAGATATATTGCTACAAGGACGTGCATACCATTCTGACATTTTTGTACCGTTGTACATTCAGTGTAGTAAAAAAAACAGACCATTAAATGAATAGAAATACATGGCAGATAGTTGCTAACACTAACCTCATCCAGCACATGCATGATGGGAAGATGCTCCCCAGACTGGTACCCAGAGAAAAGGAGAAGAGAGTAACATTCCAGTCATAGCATGAAAACCAAGGAACATTAACCAAATAAACATTTATCATGAGCCAAATCAATAGCAATCAAGTTACGGGTTATTAGAGGGCTAGAGCATTGCAGAACATTAAAACCGGGTGAGGATTCCAATTCAAGATCCCATGTGCTGTTGTAACTTTTTTTTTGTGTACACTGTTCTTCTGGGTAAGCATACAACAGTTTTGGAAAATACCCTACATATGGTCCTGCTGAAAGGTTCTGGCTGAGTTCAGGACATTGGGGCGAACATTTCCGAGTCCAGAAATAGCAGGAAACGGCAAACGAGTCAACCTACGGTTAAGTCCGTGAGGAGGTATTTGTTCACAAGTATGGTCATTACCAGGCTGAACCAGGTTTGTGTTTATGTTTTGTGCGTGCACTTGTGTAATTGTGCAAGCCTGTGTGTGTGCACGTGTCTGTGTGAGTATGTGCACGCACATGTGTGCCTGTGTATGCATGTGCGTGTCTGTGCGGCAGGTCTCCTGTAAGGGTTATCCCAGGGAACAACAGAGGCCCAGGGCACGTGTGGGTAGCAGCGCCGCGGTGCTAGAGCACAGTTTAACTCGATTTCCCTCCCATTCTTGCGTTGTAACCCAAGCCAGCTGGTTCAAGCCTGGGGAAGGAGCCGGGGGGTCTTGGAAAGCAGCCCGCTGGGTGCCCAAGGGGCGAGCACAGCGGGACACAGGTACATCAGGCTTATCCCTCTTCTTGGAGTTTCGTCCAATTTTCTCGTCACGGTCGACTGAGCAATAGGGTCAGTGGCCTCCAGGAAAAGAGGAGCAGACAGCCAGATTGGGATGGGGGTCTGACAGGGGGATTTGGGTGGGGGTCTGTCAGGGGGATTCGGGGTGGGGTCTGTCAGGGGGATTCGGGGTGGGGTCTGTCAGGGGGATTCGGGGGGGGACTAACCTCCTGACCAGGGATGTGATGGATCGAGGGCTGTGGGAAAAAGATGGAGAGAGCAGAGTTAATGACTCTCAAATGAAAGGGAATGACTTCATAGGACATTATTAAATTAGCCTCTAACTGCTGGGAAATCTGGGGTTTCACATGTGAACGCACGCTCATCCAAAACCAGGGGAGCAAGGCCCCTGAGACTCCAAGAGTCCAGGAGCCCTCTCCAGCAGCTTGGCCCTCTGAAGGAGTTCCCTCCACACAACGCCCGCCCTGAGGCTGCCAGCAGCCTGGCCCTCTGAAGGAGTTCCC
>JAOYSI010008210.1:13052-27531 GCA_025775065.1 Hiodon alosoides | reverse complement strand
CCAGCAGCCTGGCCCTCTGAAGGAGTTCCCTCCACACAACGCCCGCCCTGAGGCTGCCAGCAGCCTGGCCCTCTGAAGGAGTTCCCTCCACACAACGCCCGTCCTGAGGCTTCCAGCAGCCTGGCCCTCTGAAGCAGACCTCACAGATAAAGAAGCAGACCTTGCAGATTCTGTTCTAGTGCATTTTTATCCTCTGCTATTGCAGTGAAACATTAAGTCATGGGCATGACGTGGAGTATACTGCTCCTGTCTCATTTAATTGAGGCCAGTCACTGCCAACCCTGACGATTCATAGCCCAAGGGTGTAGGTTTAGCCTGTGCAAGCTCTTTTACATGTGTCCCCATTCTGTGGATAAGACGGCGATTATGACATCAGACCCTGGTGCGCATTACATTGCTGCAGTTGTAACACACTCACCTTCTCCCTGCGAATGAGCTCAAAGGCCGCCAGCAGCTCCCCAGCAAACTTCCCGTTCTTCTGGATGCAGTACCAGGAGAGGCGGGGCGGGGTCCCAATGGAGGGCTGACAAACACACCTGCCCATGAACTCATCTGCCCCCTAGAGGGTGTGGGCAGAACAGCAGGAGATCGGACATAGTAACACAGAGATACAGTAGCTTCTTGCACTTCTCTAATAGTTTTAACATATTTCCCACACAACAACGCACAACAATTCACAGGTTGCCCTTCTCTCTTTAAAGGCTATCCAGTTGATTCCTGTGTGAGGAATCAACAAAGATCCCACACAACACTCCTTACCTAAACATTTATCCATGTTACCCATTTAAAAAATGTAAGCCTAGATGGCACATCACACTCTATCCAAGGTAAGGGTAGACCTTCTCTGGCTAGCTGTGCCCTTCAGCTAAACAGTTCCACCAACAAATGGAAATTCAATAAAACATTTCTAGACAGGTACAACTCCAGTACTATTGGTTTTATTGACTATTGGTTTCTAAGAGTTTACTTTCTAACCTCTATATCTCTGTCGGACCAGGGAAATACACTCAGATTCAAGGTATTTCACATTGTTTATTGTTTGCATGGAGAAAAAAACAAAAAAAACAATCCACATATTTAAAGAAGAAATATTTTAGCTGTCTGATTCCTAATTTTTCATTTGCACAGCCAATGGGCTGCAACTCCTAAACCTTCCTCATTGGTGTAATTAAAATTTGAACATCAATCCCAGACATTTGGAGAAACATTTGAAGAAAAACTAAAGTGAAATTAGATTTTGAATTGTGGTGTCGATGTGACCTCTGACCCCACCACCCTACTCACGTAGGTGTCCTGGTCGAAGAGCTCCACCACGATCCTCGGTGGATTGCTCTCGGTGGCTTCGAGCTCGCCGAAGATCTCGATCTCGTAGAAGATGAGTGTCTGGTCCCAGGTAGGGTTGAGCGTGTTGCGGATGGTCTGGGTCTTCTGGCTCTGGTGAAGGAAGGACACGATGGCGTAGGGGTCTGTGGGGGAGACAGAGGTGGGGAATCGGTCAAACTTCACCCACTTTTAAAGAGCATCGAGTCACTCAGCTCCAGTACCATCCTCTCACTCTCACAACATCAGCATCGTCCACAGGCCAGGATTCCCCAGAGATAAAGAATCAGCATGCATCACGTTCCACTTTCACCTAACCCTGCTGGAAGCCTGAAATTATGTAACTGTGCATATATGTGCATTTGTGATCTCTGAGCGTAGAGCCGTGTGCGATTTGATTTGTTTGTTTTTTTTTTCCATCCAGAGAGACAGGAAAACTTTTACTTAAATATTCCTAAGAAAGAGGATAAAAGAAAATGACATCAACATTTCAGGAATGCCAAAAATGGCAGGGACTGTCTGCAAAGTTTATTATTCCAGGCCGAGTAAAGAGGCTCGAAGGGATCGTCCTGGAATCGGCTGGAAAAAGGCCACGTGGTTTCCCATCTCATTCGCGTTTCCCATCCCTGATTAACCTTAATTCCCCCCCTTCCAAAAAACGTACAGCTCACATAAACAGGGACACAAACAGGCCCGTGGGAACACATTCCGGTGTCCCAGGAGCAAGATGAAGACGGCGCGGTTCGAACTGAATTGGGCCGCTCAAGAGAGACGCCACCGCCGGGAGCTCGGGATGCGTGGGAGAAGATGGCGAGTGGCCGTGTGGAGTGGTGCTCAGATCACTTCACACAACACCAGAGTGTGTCCAACCCAAAGTAGTGTGGACAAGAAACGAGCCCAAGGCCAAGTCAGGCGGTTTCAGCAAAGGCCCATGCGTAATTTCTAAAGGGGTCCAAACGGTGAGCTTTTCAGCACCAGTCAGATTGCCCTCCAACCATCCAGCACACATTTGCATGGGCAAGACTTGGGCTTTGCGTGAGCTGGCAGCGAGGTCTAAGAGGCGTGATCCTATGAATTGCATTGTGTGTTCTACATCGCGCTGTAGACCGCCTACAAGCTGAGGTGTTCATCCGTAATCTCAGGCTTTCAACTCTGATGATGGTAAAAACCTTCCAAAGTACGCCCTGTAAGTTGTTAATGGGGCAGAACAAGTGGTTTACGTGTCTGAGCCACAGTGGCTGGGAGGCAGGGCGATGCAGCAGACTGTACAGCGTCCCATCGGCATGGAGACGGCAGGTCCGCTTCAGGTTCACTTAGTCTCCCCCCGTGGAAACGGGCAGGAGAACCTCTCTGGGGCGGCTGTCTCCAGGCTGGCCCATACTGGTCACGTAATCCACTCTCCACAGAGGCACTGCTAGAGGTGGGCATTACTGAGCCTACACATCCCATGAACGGATGTTAACGCCAGGTAAATCTCCCGAGAGATTCCCCCTGCACACCACGCCATTTCCCCTCGCCAAGCACCAGGAGTGCCACGGGAACGTATCTCCCACTCTCTCCCCCAGCAGCCCCGGCCGAGGGGAGCTTTCCCGCGGGTTCCAGCCGACCTTCGCCCGCCTGGGAGGAATGACTCAGACATGGGAGCTTGAGATGGGGCTCCCGGCTGCGGTTCTCTCCCCCTCGCCCACAGCCGTAAATCACGGGCCCCTGTAGCCTGTGTGTTTGCCACGCGCTGCCAGGGCCGTATTTTACACCGCCTGACGTCAGACGCCGTATGTTACTGATCTCATTAAGTCTCTTTCGGTTTTATTTTCAAAAATGTCTTTAGATTGCATTACTCTGACCTTTTCCAAGCAGATGCATTTAAATAAAACGTATTTAACTCATTATTTTCAGCATGCTTCAGATTAAGGCCACTTGATTGCTCGTCGGGAGTTTGCATGACAGCTGGAAATAACTCACTTTGTATTAGGTTAATGTGTATCAAAGAGAAAATAAGCCTCTGGGTTGTTGTTGTTGTTGTTCTATTTTTCGGCATGTGTGGTTTTGGAGTCACAGAAAAGTTCAGACGGTTTGTACCCGGTCAGAACACCAACACAGAAGACCATTGAGAGGGCTCAAAGTTGCCAACCAGCCCACCCACCCACCCACCCAAAACCCATACATGGAATGGTGTCACATAGCGGGGCTTCGGAGGTCTGAAACGTTCTCGGAACCTAGAGGTGGACTGAGAGTCAAGCCTAAAATTGAGCCTCCGTCCACTTAGGAGTACTAATTAAAAGTCAACTGAAGTGATTCACCTGAGATAATCGACCCTTTGCCTGCCTCATCGACCACTACTCACGGATTTCCTCTTATGCTCCTGTTTGCCGGCTTCGACCCATGCCTGTTTCCAGGTTTTGTATACATCCACACTTGGGTTCCTCTTCAGTCTACCCATGACAACAATTCAATAAGAAGCCCACATCTGAGGCAAATAAGGAACCAGAAATCATCTGAGACCTTCGAACTTATCGCTCCAAATTCATCATGAGAGAAGGGCCAGGACACTTTCTCTCATAGGAGAACACCAGCAGGCTCCAGCTGTGTTCTGAGCCAGGATTCTCACCTGAGAAGCTGTCCTTGTCCATAGCGATGAGGTCTCTGGCCTGATACAGGTAACAGCGCAGGTGATATCGGATTCCACCTGTGGAATAACACGGGTACACTGCATTGAGATACAGTAAGCGTGACTTGGGTATTGTGGACTGCAATATCTTTTGTAAATATTCAGCTGTTTCCAAACGGAATCTCCAATAGTGCATATAACATGTGTAACACATAAAAATTCACTTCATTATCCAATACATTCTGTGTCAACAAAAATGAAGTCTACTCGCTTTAATCTAGAAAATGGAAAGTTTTTAATGTGCTGAGCTGTTGTCACTGTTGATCTTGATTTATAAGCATGGGTACTCATGGTTGCCACCTGTTGTAAGGAATTTCCCTGAGCAGACAGGTGTGTCTGATTGACTCAGGTAAAAGTATGGCCCCAACAGAAGCCATTTAGAGGTAGACGTCCCTCTCGTCGATGAAGATATTTAATATGAGGGAAGGAAAATGTTTTCAAAATAACTTTCCTGGCAAGAACATCAATTTAAGCTCCCTTCTGGATTTATGACTCAGAATAAGGGGGAAATTAACCTTTTAAAAAGTTCTCCACTTTGCTTATCCTATTTAATCTATTCTCTCTCTCCTTTCTCTCTCCCCCTCTCTCTCTCTCACTCTCTCACTCTGCCTCTCCTTCAGCTCATCCCCCCCTTTCCACCCCCACCCTCAAATCGCACTGTCCCCAGGTCCAATGTTTTTACCAGAGTAAAAAATAGATGCATTTGTTGTTATGGATTTTACACTGATGTAGAGTGGAATTCTATGATTCCATCCTTCCATTAACCCTTGTTACACTTATGCTCATACTTACTGTCAAAAAAGCAGGAGATGGTGGGCCGGTTAACCCCGAAGGTGGCCGTCACCGACTTGTCCTCGTTCTTCTCCTCCACCCCACTACCCTGTTGTTTTCCAGGTGAGCAAATCGACCCAACAGACAAATAACATAGACAAGCATCATCATTGCCCAGGATCTCGATCGAATTTGCTCATTGAAACCTCAGTTCACTCAAATTCATTCTGGTCGAGTCCCGGTTCAAGTCACAACATTCTAATTCCTGAACAGCTCAGGAGAAATATCTCTCAGGTCAGGCCTAATGGAAACTTATTCTACATAAACGTGAAGGAATCAGACCCCCTTTGCATAAGGAGAGCTCAGTCTGTCGAAAGAGTTAATCTGGCTACAAATTGTGAAACATATACACACACATAGCAGTTATCAGATAGCCAAAGGAAACAGGCTAAACTATATATATATATATATATGTATATATATATAGAAACAGAGGAGAGAAACTGACTTTTGTTCTTCAGAAGACAAAATAAGCTTCTGCATGTGTTCAATAAGAATGGGGGGCGTTTTACTTTAGACAACGCACTAAACATGGAAAGTTGAATCGGAGCCCTCTCCCTCAGGCTCCAGCAGTTTTGCCAGCTCCCTGTACCTTTGACGAAACCGCACGCCAACGCTCCCTTCCTAGGCCCCGCCCCCCCCCGTGGAGCCTCAGCGCCTGCCTGTTGGCCGGGCTCCACCTGTCAGTCACCGTGGTGGTGAGGTCATGTCTGCGTCGCCACTGCCAGCACGGGAGCCCAAAGCGGGAAGGCAACGCAGAGAAGCTGGGAACTGCATGGTAGTTGCCTTGCCCCTGCCTCCACCCTTCACCCAACCCCTTCCTTTTTTTTCCAGAACCAGGCTTTGAGATGGTGCCACTCAACACTATAATACCAGTAATGCCCTACAGTGATGCCCTCAGACGGCAAGGCCATGCCATACACTGCCAACCAATGTCCCCCTTTGTGACCCCACCCCTTTTTCAACCCAGGCTCCCAACCCCATACCCTGCATACCCAATCATCCTGGGGCCCCTTACCAGTGAGCCCTCCAGGGCGAAGATGGCCGCCGGGCCGGTCTTCTCCAGCGGCTCCATGCGACAACGCCAGCGGCGACGACGGAAGGAGTCTGTCTTCCTCTGCTTGAGGTGGAACTTCCAGCCAAACAGAGAGGAGTACTCCCAGCCCTCTCGCTCCGACTCCTCCGGCTGCTGCTGCAGGGGGGACACCATGAGGGGGAGGCGTCAAGCAGTGCGGGCAGCGCTCTGACTGGGGGTTGTGGGTTTCAATGCAGGCAGCAGTGAGGTGCAGTGCTCTGACCAGGGGGTTGTGGGTTTAAATGCAGGCAGCAGAGGGGTGCAGTGCTCTGAACGGGGGGTTGTGGGTTTCAATGCAGGCAGCAGTGGGGTGCAGTGCTCTGACCAGGGGATTGTGGGTTTCAGTCAGAATCTCCAGCTCTGTCAATGGGTTATGGGGTGTGAAAAAATGTAACCTGTCGTGTGTGTGTGTGTGTATGTGTGTGTCAAATCTCTGGAAATAAATGTATAACAATCTTAAAACAGAGACTTTTTCTTCCGATCAAAAGGGGGAACTCTATCCCTGATCACCTCTTTTATAAATTATTTATATATATTTATAAATAGTTATTAATCATTACACCTGGTTCGCAGGTGTAAGTCAGAGGCTAATTGAGAGGTAGCTCAAAATCCTTCCCTCGAGGACCATGATTGCCCACCTCAGTGGTACATCAATCAAGCCGGGTCCTTCCTTTTATTTTAGACAGGATTTGCAATTCAGTGAACAGGGAGTGCCCCCCTGAGGTCGATGTGTAGAATGCAACCTATTGAGTAAAGCCTGGATACAAAGCCCATATTTTGTCAGACTAATTCGCACTGCATCTTGCTGGCTCCAAAGTTTCTGGTTCAGTGGTCAGAGAGAATGTCATCCTAATCTTTACCATATATCTTTATTAATACACATGGATACTGGCTTCCAATTTTGGCATTACGTTATGAGTTATTGGTACTGAAATGCACATTTTAAAAAAAACGACACAAGATGTATTTGTGAAAATCTGGATGGATTGCTGATCCTGCCAAGCTGAGGCGGAACACTGGATTCTGGATGTAGATCTGGTTTCAGACTACAAACTGCCAGCGCGATTGATTAGCAAGAGACACTGCTAAAGGCTCCCAGATTGTAAAGTGAAGTGTTGACACGTTATAGGTTAAGACATTTTGCAACACTGAGAGAGCACAACTATAACCTTCATGAAAGGGGCCTCTATTCATTAAATCCTTTACTGTCAAATATTTATCTTTTATCTTTTTTAATCTACAAAACTCACAGATTTATAAGGATGCACTTTTGGTACATCGCTGGCATTCGAAAAGCTTTATGAATGAAGGGCAGAAGTTTTGTGAAGGGTACCACACCTTCCTCAGGGCCTCCATCTTCTGCAGGTCTCGACGCCGCAGACGGATGCATCGCCGCCGGCGGTTGGTGTGGTACATTTTCTCGGCTGGGACCCAGGACTTGGGTCTGCGGTCCGGAGGAATGGTGATGCCGTACTCCCAGCCTAGGCCGGGGAAGGATGCGGAAGGAGGCAGAGTCAGTACCAACCAATCGGCTCAATCAGTCTGCGTGGGAGGAGTTTAAATCTTTCTGCACTGCAGCCTGTGGGCTTGTTTAGCTCAAGCAGTAATGGTATACTATAATATCACATTACCAGGAGCTATAATTAATGTATGAGAGGTAGCTCGATGTATATATAAACACAATACATGCATGCATTCAGCCTACAGCAAATCCCACTCTGACAGGAGTTGAAATGTATATTTTTACTCGTCTGGACTGAATTGAAGCCTGTTGAGGAGCGGCCCTGCACTGAAAGAGTGATTCGTGCAGTAGCTCATGACTCCTCCAGCTAGAGGGAGAGGAGAGAGCTCCCCAGAGCCAGCAGTGTGTCGTGGTGATGGACAGGCTGTGGTTTCGATGGTTAACCAGACAGATCTCTGTAACCTGGTAACTGCAGCCGTGGCGATAAACACGGCTCGCGCTCGCTTGTTTTTCTTGGACGCCACTCTGCTGCACCGCCACTGGGGCCCGGAACAAACGAGCCACGACATCTGCCCCGTTTCAAAACCGCCGTGAGGACAGCGAAGTAGCCAGACCCTGACCGGGGCGTGACCCGTTGTCCCCTTGAAGCTCTGTGCGTTGTCCCGGATTTTCTGCTGACTTGGATCAGCAAGTACAACCCTAACAAAACTTCCTTTCTACGGCCTGCTCACTGCAAGCATCATTCCTGCACCATTTCAGTGACATTTAAGGGGGGTTGGGGCTGGGAGAAGGAGAATCATCCTGTACCTTGATCGTCCACAGCACGGTTCAGGTCCTCACTCCACTCCACGTCCTCCCACACCCAGCCGGGGGGGCACTCGATCTCATCTTTGGGCACTGCTTTCTCCCCGTGCTGAAATATGATATAATATGTGGGTTTTTTTTTTTACATTTGTGTTGTGCAGGGTTTTGGAGATTGGGAAAACGATGTACATATATGTCATTATTTTACTTTCATTCTGGCTAAAACCATACGACACTGACCACATCAGTGAAGCCCTCTGGCATTCCAATCCACTGTCCCCCAGGCAACCGCATCTGGTTTTCAAACACCTCCTCCACGAAGGTCATGTGACCCGCATCTGTGTCGTACAGCATGCTGTGAAACACAGGGGGTACCATAGAGGTTAGACATTCCTGAGACAGGAAAAAAACTTATTTATTTAATAAAAGCAGAAATGGCTTAAATATATAAAGGATTGTTTAATTTTTTCTCAGCATTACTTCTGTTTTTGCATGCTTCATTCCTCAGAAGCAGAAAAAGACAAATGCCTAGACAGACTTACAGACTCAGGTACACAGCCATAAAGACAGGTACAAAGGCACACAGACAGGTACACAGGCACACAGACAGGTACACAGGCACACAGACGGGTACAAAGGCACACAGACGGGTACACAGGCACACAGACGGGTACACAGGCACACAGACAGGTACACAGGCACACAGACGGGGTACAAAGGCACACAGACGGGGTACAAAGGCACACAGACGGGTACACAAGGCAGAATGGTCTTCTGGGTCATTGCTGCACAGGTACACAGAGCCCCAGTGGCACGTTCCCCAGGGTCGCCTGTCACTCACGCCCTCTCCGGACTGACGAACCAGTCTCCGGCCCAGGCCCAGCCAGGGGAGGGGCGGAAGCTCTCCTTGGGCAGCTTGATTTTGCCAGTCACATCGCTGAATTTCGGGTATGTAAGTCCAGTGGTGCCCCAGTTCCCCACCAGGGCCAGCTTGGTCTGGTTCTCGTACTGTTATTGGGAACACAGAGAATATTAACAATAAGAAACACTAAGGCTATAAACCACTCCAGCCATTAGAATTACTAGGTCGGGTGTGCCACTCGAGGGCTTAATTTGAAAAATTAAAAAAAAAATTTTTTTAAAGTGAAAAATACATTGTCAGCCAACCAAGGACAGTTTTTGTATTTAGTCATTGTATTTAGACCGTGAATACAATGCAGTCGTGGCATTTAGACTGTAAAACTTACTCAGCGTTGAATGCCAATTGTAAACCTTCCCACAAGCCCCTTCCCTCACCGTCTCCGCGAACACCGACAGCCGTCCCTCGGCGAACTGGTTGAAGTGCTTGGCATCTGCCGACAGCCCAAACCACACCTTCACCCGCAGCTGTGTCGGAATCTTCTCGTTCCCACCGCCTCCCTGAGGGTACTGCGCAAACAGAGGCGAGCACAGACGCACACACACCTGTATTTACCAAGCTTTACATCTGCTGCTGAAGTGGCCCTACAAAGCATGGTATTAGGATGATGATATTAGGATGAGGAGCTAAAGGTGACAAAGCACAACCAGAGGCCAGGCCGCTGGGATAGATTACCTTCATGAAGACAGTCTGCAGCTTGCCACAATTCTTTCCGCAGTGGCCCTCGGAGAAAAGGACCTCATGGGCAGGGATTCGGTGGTAGGCCACCCTCCGGTCGCCCTGCAGCATCCAGATGATGATGTCTGGAAGACTGTTCTGGGGCTGGCAAGCGGTGGAGAAGAGGGAGAAAGGCATCATCACCAAGAGAACATGGCTCAACCTATGCTCACGCACTCACACACTCACACACATACTCCACACATGCAGACAGACACACACATAAAAACTCAATCGGCACTTTCCCCAGCTCGACCCCCTCTCTCAGAATGCCCCTCACCTCCTCGGCCATAGTGCGCAGTCTCAGCAGCCAATCCTCAGCTTGCTCCAGGACGTCGCCCAGCTCGGTGGAGGCCCCGTGCTTCAGGGCTAAGGCGGCCTGCTCGATCTGTCGCATGTTGACCCGTCGCAGGTTCCGCAAGGCCTGGTCCAGGGGCGTGGCGCACCGCCAACTATCCAGCTCCGGCAGCTCCAGGCTGCGTCGCGTGGGTAAGAGGGACAGGTCTGACATGATATTCCATCTACCGTCGCTTTTGTTGCCAAAGGACTCATTTGCTACAGAGTCGTACGACAAGGTGAACCATCAGGTGCTTGGCTAATTCAGAACATTTTCACAATAGCCCTGTAGCTCTGTAGCAAAGTGTATTCTGGTCTACCGCATGGGTAATCCTAAAGAGAGCGCAAGGTAAAAAAGTTCACAGAAAGCAATGGGTCCACCATCCGGCCCCAGCTGAGCCCCATGCAAGCAGAGTGAGAGGAACTGTAGAAACCTGCAGTCGGCAATGATCTGGTCCAAGAGCGCTAGCAGCTTGCTCTCCACCTCCTCCAGCTCACTGCCTGCCTTCAGTGACAGCTGCACCTGCTGGAGGTTGGAATCCTGCGGGGAGTTTTAGAGAACATGTGCCACTCAACTCAGGCACAGAGACTACCAGGGAATGCATCAAAGCTACGCTCTTAATGCTTCAATGACTCCACACAGTGTCCGAGTAAAGCTGACTTTGGAGCCAGTGCCAAAAGTCAGCAGGGAATCTGGAACAGGGAATCCAAGTCCACACCATGTTGAACCTTGTAGATTCTATACAGCAAATCTCAGCTAGAGGACTCACCAGTCGCTCTACGGTGCTCAGCAGCATGTTCAGGGCCTCGATGCGCGGTTGAATGTCCTCCCACTCCGAGGACAGCACCACCACCGGCTTGACATTCCCCCAGGGCAGGTAGTAGTAGTGACAACCTGCAGAAACGACAATGGGTAGCCTCCGTGAAGGACGTTTCAATTCACTCAAACTGCTTGTTCATTCAAGAAGCAAAACAAATGGCCTTCAACTATCAAACTACTTGATGGTGACTCCTACTATAGATGAATGAGTATATTTAAAGTTCATTAAGGTGTCTGTGCACCCTCCTGAGCTTTCCAGGCGGCCCTCCGGCGCCCCCATCTCACCGTCGAAAACAGCTCGGCTGTACTGCGTGGTGGAGGCCAGCGGGTGGCAGGTGCAGTCGAATTTGTTGCCGTAGTTCCCGATGCTGACTTCGAACTGGATGGCGTCGTCCACGTCCTGCAGCAGCGTGGCCGAGTAGAACGCCGCGAACAGGCAGTACTTTCGCTTACGCATGAACTTCTGGAGGCAGCAGAACCCACCAGCTCAGTGCTCACCCCGTGACCGACTCACTGTGTCAGTTCATACAATTTAAAGGGAAACTGACAGCTCAAAACATTTACTTTGATGAATGATCTGCAAAGCAGATGTTTTTGACAGCAAGTACTTGCATAGTTTACCATTTGAACAGCCTACCCTTTAATTCAGCTTAGAGGCATCTGGTGGCCCTCTGTGTCTTTGGCAATAGCGCCCTTTCTCTTTTCTTAGCTGAGCTCTCACCTCAACCACTAGTAGGTCGTCCGATGGGATTTCCTCCATCCGCTGCTCCATCCTTTCCACCAGTTTGGTGCTGAGTTCCAGAAGGACACGACCCCGATAGGCCACGCCCTCACCCTGTTGCCACACATTTCATGGTACATTACTCACGGTCAAGGGGCGATTCAGCGACACTGAGCGCAACCACCTAGCTCTCATTTGATGGCCAAAAGGACACCAAAAGGTGTCCTGGGTCAGCCCTACCTTGCCCAAGTTGAGGGCCTCGTGAGGGTCAGAGAAAGCGGTGAACTCTCTGGGGCTGCCGTACAGGTTGACGTAGCAGGGACCAAAAGTTGGGAGGAACCCAAGGCTGTCATCCACTGTCAAACAGAGAGGGGGGGGGGGGATAGGGTTGACAACTGCTGCCGGGGACCATGAAGTACAGCTCTGATTGGGTGGGTAGTGAAAATGGACATGGTTCTCTCTATGATTGGGTATGACCAGGTTGACTATAACAGCACAGGAGAGGTAAGAGACTGAATGACAGGACACTGATGAGTTTAGCCTCGATCCCTCTAGGACAAATCAGAATTTCACAAACAGTACCAAAGTTTGATTCACAGGAGCTGTCACCCGCCTAGCAGAACATTTGTGCTACAATCACCACACCTGTCTCTATAGCCACAGGTAGAACAGGGACAGGTCTTCTCTCAGACCAGAGAGTAATAAGTTTCTCTCTCTAGAAACTGATTTCAGCCTGTTGCACAGGTAATGATTTTTCTTATTTAAAAGTCAGCTATAACAAACTCAACAGGATGTCGGGGGCTCTACCATGTCAAAACCAGGAGAGACAATATTCACACAGTCACTATATGCTACAGATAAACAATGAAGGGACTTCACATTATTCATCTTCCAGGGAAGTTTTATAAACACAGCAACAGGGTAGTAAATTAAATTTTTAGTAAAAACATGGAACACACGCAGCACAATAAAAAACAAATATTCAATTTCTAAATATTGAGTATATTTGTTTATCTATTGACACTGGGGGTGAGTTGCATGATTTGCTTAAACTTCGGCATCGCTAATCTGCTATCACCGACAGCATGTCGTTACGTTTGAGTGCTTAACAAAGCGTTCAGTCACAAACGGGGAGAGTAGCGAGACAGAAACGTACTGGTGTTTGAGGGGATCCTCGGCAGCAAGTCGTCTGAATGCACAGAAAGATGATGGAGATAGGTTAGGACATAAGAGTCCTCTGGGAGTCCCAGAGAAGACCAGCAGACTGAGGCATCCAGTGCAGAGAAAAGAACCCATGCTGTAGCGCAGCACCACCCAGCCATCATCACGACAGGGTCCAGGACTGGCCCTCTCTACTGCATGAGCCGTCCGGACCAGGACAATGTCCCTCCAGCAGGCGGTTAGTACCAATGCGTAGCACCCACAAATAGGTGTTGCAGAGAACCTGTGCAGGTCCGCACTTCACCTGGCGACGCTGTCAACCCCATGCTTTCATTCAAACTATATATCTGCATACAAGAACCACTTGTACTGAGGATCTCAAGCCTGACACTAGAGGTAGAGATTTAAGACATGCAAAAGCCTCTGGCTGCCATTACCAGTGATTAGAGAGATGAGATGAACTTCTCATGCATGTTTCGAGGACAGGTGAGCAGATTCTTGCTTAGTGGACTCCCAGAAACAACTCCCAGGAACTTGCTACACCATGAACAGCGTTACACAGTGAACAAAACATCCAAACCCTGTCAATACCGCCGATGCACCTGAGAAGATCACAGCCTGTTTTTGCTTTGCTGATGTCCTCATCCAGATCCACCAGCGTATGTATTTAACTTTATACTTACACCACTTGTATATACACATGGATATTTACTAAAGCCTCACTATGTTCCAGTTCCTTAACTGATACGCCACCTCCTGCCCTGTATCTGCAAAGCCACCCCACTTAACCCAAAGGCACCCCAGTATACCACCAGACATCCGACCCACTTAACCCAAAGACACCTCCCTTTACCACCAGACATCTGACCCATTTAACCCAAAAACACCCAATACAGAGGAAGATCAATGGAAGCTTTCCATCACTACAACCAGCATACATAGATTGAAGACCTCAGTAGGGGTTAATGAGTACTACAGTCTTCAGTAGGCTTTCATACAGTACTGACAGATTTCCGGCATACTGAAGATATGAAGGCAGGATCTCAAAACAAAACAAAAACAACTGTTCCTCGGTCAATGATAAATAGCAGCAGAAAAAAAGATACTGATATCTATAAGTAAGCTATACCAGTGTTAAATTGTCTTTATTTATTTATTTCAGTTTATTAAACAAAATCTGGTAGAGATGCCGAAAACAGAAAATTTAAGTGACCAAATTCACAAAAAAAGAGTTTTATACGATGTGAGCCTTCTGATGGCCGGTAACATAGTCAGCCCGTTGACTGACTCACGCGTTCGCAGTAGACCAGAGTTGTCTACCTGCACTCCACATGTATGTACCCCCACCCCACCACTGTAAAACAGCACACTAACTGTTTTACAACTGTTTCGCAACAAACTGTAGTAAACACATGGCACGCAGATACACTCTACGCCGGCACACACAGTAGCCCACTGCACACAGGCGCATGCAGTAGTCACAGCACAACCACATCAGTGCGCCTAAACCAGTTAATCAGTCTCAAACCAGCACAGTTATCTTGAAGCTGTGGGTAGATAACACCCCATAGGGCACCCACACACACACCACCCTGGTGCCCTACCTTCCATGTCCCCTCTGGTAAACCTGGTGCCCTACCTTCTA
>JAOYSI010008208.1:0-11661 GCA_025775065.1 Hiodon alosoides | reverse complement strand
TTTGGGTTTTTTTTTTTTTTCCGTTTTGTTTGGGAAAAAAAAACCTTTTTGTACCACCCAAATGCGCCCCCCCCCCCCCCCCATAAACACACCATGTTGCATTAGAAAAGTTGGCTATTGTGAGCAAACTAGTTTACGTCACTATCAGTACCAACTTTTTTGATTAAATAGAATAATAATGTTAAATACACGCAAAATAACGAAAAGAATAAAAGTATAACACGTAACTGTACAATGCGTTTATTAGTCACGTGACCGTGATGCATTTACGTTGTAAAACAATTTCAGATACCACAATACGAAGACAAAATGGGATAAAAAATGAGTATAACATTTCATTGGAAAATTTATATTTGCTTACCGTATGTGACCTTATGTTTTAAGGACTTTATCAAATGCAGTTTATCAATAGGCGAATATACAAAACTCAATGGTATTTATGGTTGGAGTAATTGCATTAATATTAGTAATGCAGAAATTAAAAGAAAAGGTTTACTGCTATATTACAACAAGAATAAAAATAAGGATAATAAAATACGAGACTGAGATTGATATTTTATGTGGCCCAACAACAACATTTTTATTTATTTATTTAGTTATTAAAAAAACCATTTAAATTAAAGCATCAGTTTTCTCCTGCCGTGACACGTGTCAAATACGCAAAAAGAAAAAAGAAAAAAGTTTGAAGAGGCGGATATAAACCGTAGTTCAATTACACTTCTCTCGCTGGTGATTAATATTATGCCCCCCTTCCATACCCCATCCTCTTTTCGGCCCTTAATGGCAAGCAGGTGGCTCATGAAATTTCAGTCGTAGCTGCACCTCGAAAAATCTATTGTTGCAACAAATCAGCTAAGTGCCCATAAATTTTTGCCATGTTTCTTTTAAGAGACAACTCGTTGCTGGCAGCTTTAAGTGCCATGTTGTATCCTAATTTGCACATCACCTCCATCCGCCATGGAAATGTCTTTATTATTACTCTAGGCACATTATTGTGCCCTGTTTTGGTTTTTATTTTTTGTAGTTATTATGACTATTGCATTCCTCCTACTTGCTGTTTGTGTATTTGATTTTTTCCTTCTAATTTTTTATTTTTTTATTTTTATTATATAGTTTTATTATTTTATTTGTTTTTTTTTTAATTAAGACTAAAAGTAACTGTTGATTTTATTCTCTTTTGTGCTGTTTTTAACCAATTGCAACTGATTCTGTTATCCAATATAGCTTATGGTGTGTGCATCTTAGTTGTGTTAAATTAGTAGTTTTATTTATCTGAGGTGAGGGCTAGTTCATTCAAGTGGATACCTGTAGCCGGTGATCTTGTAACCATGACAGAAAAATCAGCAACCGAGGAGTAATAAAGCACAATAGGGCGTGTTAGCATGGAATATATACGTCTTATCACACGTCTGACCAAAAGCACAAACATTTTTTAAAACACATTCCTTGGTTTTATCACTTTGGTCGTAGAAGTTATAATGTATTTACTGTGGGATATTGAAACATTACTCCATTTTTTTGTAGCTACTAGACTGACCAAGCGATTCACATCTGGTCTGAAACTCTGAGTTCACTCTGTACAACATTTTTCGGAGACGAAACGTGAAATAATACACATAAATAATTGGATCACGACATAATATGGACGGATTATATGTTGTTTATATGTATTATATGTAATGTTTTTTATACATTATTTTTTCAGATCTGATAAGCAGGACGAGAGGAAAAGGGATGTTCTTATATGAAAGGACACAGGACCACTTGATTTGTCCTCGTTTCGGAACACATAGACCTTTCACATATTACTGGGAAACACTTTATTTGAACTGCCTTCTTTTTCCTGTCTAAAAGGTATTCTAATGTTTGGTCATTTATAGCATTTGACTGAATTCCCATATTTGTAAAATTCACAACTTAATGCAGAACTGCAGCCTTTGACGCCACATGTACTTTCAGTGAGAGGAACTGGAGAGGGAAAAAAGTGGCCAGACTGATACATAACTGTGTGCTACCCTCCACATCAGTCACACATATAAAACGTGACTTTAGTGTACCATCTTATATAATGTATGAAAGGTGTGCATTATATATTGTTACTGTTTGAAAAGTGTTTCTATTTTCATAATGTTTGACTATTACTTTCTTTCATCACTGGTCAGTCTCACTCCTTCTGTCCCATTACCGGACCACCCTTCCCATGAAATACATTTCCACAAAGGATGTTTTAATTATGTTTTATTTTTATAGGATACCTGATGTCTGGAATATTCAAACATTTTATATATCAAATAACGGTGTTTTTTCGTAGTTTCAAACCAGTCGCAAAGAGATTTATGTATTGCCTGTGCTAACTTTCAACTACTTCACAGTGATTCAATGGGGACTGGGTTTCTAAATAAAAAAATACATACATAACTACACAAATTGGTGGTGCTCCACACAAAATTAAATCCGTAAACACGGTGTGTTTAGATCACTACGTTAGTTTTTTTTGTTTTTTTTTTAGTTTGTGTCTTGCTTTGTAGACGACTACCTAACTGCCTGAAGTCAGCATGCTTTGATTTTTATTCAACGACTCAATCAAATCGTGACATATTTAAGTCCTTGCATGACTGCACGTCACAGATTTTAAACATTCATTTTTCGTTGCGTCACCTGAGGTTTTGCACATTGCATTTGTTGTCCTATAAAACATCACACTTGGCCACCACCAGGCATAAATTAAGTTGTGGGTGTAAGAATGTTCCCCTTTAAATGCATTTTATATATTTTTAATGCTATAAATCTAAATAGAATATTTGTGAAGAATGTGTAGGACTGAATGAGATGACAATAAGTGTAGGCCCATTAGTCTCCGCTTCTTTGCATGCAATGCCTCCAAGTTTTACTTTGGAAGTGAGTTTCTTTTCAAAGTGCAGGTGCAAATGTGTCACATTCTACCGGATTATTTAAAGATAGTGTTGGGAAAAGACCCTTCGTTATTTAAAGCAGCAATTTCATTAGAAACCGTAGTCGAGTGTACGTAGAAAAATTGGCCTGGAAGTTGCTACGACTGACGCTCGCTATTATTTGGATATCATAGCAATACTTTTATTTTTTTCATTGGTATTTACTAAATTTCCAGTCATTTTGGTTTTTAAATGGCATATCACAGTTTCTGAGCACAGCACTGCTTAATTTGTCCATAATTAGGCTACTTATGAAAAATACTCTGTTGAAGTTTACCTTGTTGTTCTTAATGAAATACTCAGAAATACATATAAAAATAAATATGAAGCAAACTATGTAGTCTACTGCAAAGAATACATTATAAAGTAAAAATGATATGTTTGCATTACAATGGGTAGAAATACTGTAGGCCTCCAGGGTATGTTCTGATCCTTCGCTATGCATTGTTGGTTGAGCAATAGGTGTTGCTTGAACTCTGTCCTTATTTAAATGAAAGTGACATTGGAGAGGTTCTATAAGCCAGTTTGCTTTAGGTGTCTTCCCTTCCCTTCCTGTTTTGCTGGACATGAATTAGCTGTTAAACAACCGCCCAGCTGCGAAGGGCACTGTGGTTCTCATACTTTCAGCTAACAAATGTAGTAGTCTTTTATATAAACATAGAGAATAAAACCTTGAATAAGATGCAAGATTTAATAAGCATTCATGTATTTAATGCTACAAGGCATTGGGAATCCAACATGTTTAATGTAGCCCCTTATTCTAAAAATACATTTTAATGTGAATTAACCTGCAACTGACATTGTTTTCATCTAATTAGTTTAATCAAACATATTTCAAATGAATTATGAGACAATCAAAACTTAAATATTAAAAATTCACTTGCAGCTTGATCACATTTTTTGACAAATATAATAAAAATGTATTCACTAATTAACCATGTCAAAGTTCAAAGATTAAAGTTCAAAAAGATTAATATCGAACACAATAATTTATCCACTTTAAAACTTTTTATCTATCTTAAATTGTAAGATTCCCTTAACAGGTAACAAATTAGTGGTGGCCTATATATGCATGGTAATTGATATATATATGTATATTATTGATAGGAGAATGATCATTGAAATAAACATTTGTTGTTTTCCAGATCTCAGAATGGAGTAAGAAACGTTAAAATGGGTACATATGGCTCCATGATTTAATACAGAAACATGGTTCGGTTTAAATTAGCAGAAGATGTTATTTAGCCAATTTTAAAACCAGGTAGACATGAACTTTGTAGCAACCCAGCCTACTAGTTTTGAACTCATTTCAGGCAAAAGTTAAACTAAGGCTGGCAACACAAACTAATAATACAAAAGTTGTCTCCTTAGACATATTCACAGTTCTTACGTGAAAATGGTATGGCCTGTATCACATTTCTTTTTTTTTAATTACGTTTATTTCAATTAAGGCTTTTGTCCAGTAATAAAGTAAATCCTGATTAATGAATTGATTTAAAAATCGTAGCGGTCTAGTTATTTTTTTCCAACTAATACTAGCATATTCGTGTTTTACAATTATGGCATTAAATCGAAGACTGAATAGGCCCTAGAAACGCTTTTCTTTGGGACGGCTAATCCCCCATTAAAGGGCCTTGTTAATGCAAAACAGTTTCCGGAAGTAGGATTACTGCCTCCATTATTTTACTATGAAATTATATTTCACACTCAAATGAATCTTAGTATTTCCCAATAAAACCGATATTATTTCTAGTTACCATAAATTATAAAGTGATGCATTTGTACTGTAATATAACTGCAATAATCATTTCAATGGAATCTTTAATGAATATGTGAAGAATATTGAATGACGAAAATCAACGTATTGTTCGTGTTGTATAAAAGCTTATTCAAGAGTTTCAAAATGAACACATAATTTAAAACAAATGTGTGATATCACTACAGTCAGTTAATGCTAATCAGAACACTGGTAGATTGGTTCAACGGAACAGAATGGAATTCCAGTGCAATGTGCTTGCCTGAATGAAGTCCAGAAGCATCAACAAAAATATCTCAAAATTACTCAAAAATAAGATGGCCGAGGAGGAGCCATACTCTAATAATTCAATGTTCTAATTTGTTGATATGTTTTATTTTACTTTAAATGCTAAATAAATTTAATTCAGATGATATATCCTATATGTATTTCGTGTTATTCTATTCATTTTTAACTATTTAAATTTGTTAATTTATTGTTCATAATACTAAGGAGGCATCCAGGTATTATTTGTACTAGCCTACAAAAAACTAATCGAAATTGAAACAATTCTTATATGTGCGTTTTTGCGCACCACATGGCTAGTCCATGCTTTTTAATTATACAATTCGTGTGATCACGTTTATGAAGCAGCACATAACGTGATGTATTAATACTTCGTTTTAAAGAACACGAGTTGTATGAAATCCCATTTAAACTCAATCGAGGGGTCTAGGTTTACATCGACAGATTATGGCGATATATAGATGAGTAGGGGTTAGTTATGGCTCTCAGGGAATGGAGATTCAGTTGGTGATAAGACGCAACAGGGGACGAAACCCACCAAAACGCTTTGTCAAGGATGAACAAAAAGCCCGGGTCAGTAAAAGGACCACTAATGATAGCCACACGTCTCTCACCATGCTGTCCATGGCAACGATCCCCCTTTTGTTGAATGCAGTCAACAATGACAACCTTATCGAGAGAGATTGACAATCAACGATAAACTCGTATCCCAGTGTGCATTTGTGTATGTTTTTATTTTTTATTTTTATTTATTTATTTATAATTATTATGTTTATTTTCTTAAATAAACCGTATATCCATAAGCATAATTTAGTGGGTAATAGTATTTATTTTTTTCCGATGACATCACTTCTCCCTTGCGCACGCAAGCGATGACAACAAGCAGAGCAATATCATGCCTATACACAACACCAACGCGTGCGCATATGCTTACATACTGTACAGACCAGGGCGTTGTTCAGCTTGTAACACACGTTTTATTTTCAATAAGCGTATTATTTTTTAAATCCGTTATTGATAGTAGGTCGAGTGTATAAAACATTCTATTCGAGTTACTTAGCATATTGTAGCCGAAAACATGTTATTCTTTGTTCAAGTTTGGTTATAATTTTTCTAGACATTAAAAACAAGTGGCTTGTATGTAATATGTTTAAATGTTGTTGTTATTTTATTGTTTTGTTTTAAGTATTCCTTTGGTTTCATCCCTTTAGTAACGCTTTAAAGTTAAAGCAGGAGACATCTCAACAAAGAAGAGTAGAACAAATCGGTGACTAAGAAGGCTTTCCGTGTCATCAGCGTCGTTTAGACGACATGCAGGAATTCTTCTGATAGTAGCTCACACTTCAAAGGCTCTTCGCTTCAATTGAGACCGACCGATCTCATTCATTCGTATACAAGGGGTAGCACTGAAGAGGAATCAACTGTTTGGTTAATGTTTTTTCTTTGCTTTGTTTATTTTCTCCTATTCATTTGGGTCCTCGGACAGAATAAACAACAAGACAATTACATAAAGAAAAACTGAAAACGTATCAGACTTTAAAGTGTGTATCCACCCATTACCTCGCCATATAACAGTACCCTTTGTCATTCTAAACTATGCGAATGCAGTTACAGATGTTGAATTCAGTGTTAATCAAACGCATTTTGTATGTGTGGGTGTGCCTATATGTATCACACACACACACACATACACTCACATGGGCGGGGGGCTAGATGTATTGGAAACTAATGGAAACAACTAGCCTACATTAATTCCGATTTTATAACCCTTATCATTTGTTTCAAATATTAGTGTAGCGCGCGATTTAACTATATATTTTTATTAATTCTAAATAGCCATACTTTAAAAGCCCGGGTTTTCTTTAGATATGGCAGCCATTTAGGACATTTTTGACATTTGTTAGGACATTTTGTAACATTGGTTAACACATACATGCAGTAGTAGCACACATAACTGATAGTATTAAAATGGAAATATGTGAATCCTACCCCACTGGTGCATCTTTCTATCAACTGATTTATTCACCTTAGATATACATATATACAAGTGTCCGAGATGGAGGCGAAATAAATAACTAATGATAGATATAACCATCAATATTCATTGAAGTAGTTAACATATTATTGTCTGTTCTTACTTTAATGCATTATTCCATTATTTGTTTGTATTTTTCAGGAGACTCCACATATTAAATGACGTACATCCGGGTCTATGAACGTTCAGTTATAAGCATGTTGATATTAAAATAGCTTGGCTGTAATTAAGTCTTTATAATTTTGGTACCGATAACATATCATTAAAAATGCATATCTTTAATACTAGGACAATAACTGTCTTTGTTTTTATTTTATTTTTTATTTTTTAAATACACTGATTTGTTTTATTTCGGATACAGATTTCAGCAAACAGTTTGTTAGGAAAGATTGTTTTGACAATGCCATTATACACAATGTATTTAAAAAACTGACGTACTACCTGATGAAGGCAGTTTTGTACACATTCTGGTCCTGCGAAAAAATCCGATTTAACATTTTTTTTTTAAACAAATGTTTTACAAAATCACACAGAAAACCACTTTGATTTAAAATTTCAATATCGAATGTAATGCCAATGATATCAAATACTACCGCCCTACGGTTGACAGTTGCTCTCGCCAATAACAGCAGAATATTATTCTGTACAAACTGCCATTTCAATTATATATTTTTATGTAAAATCCAGTAGTACGTGATAAAAAAAAGACCGAACTTTACAAAATTACTTTTAACACCAACACATTAAACATCAAATTGTCTTCTAAATGTACAGCATTTTATGTTGAAACCCTTTGGTTCGATATTACAAAAATGTTCACAGAAAGTTTAGAAATAAATTAAGAACATATTTAAACAGAATGTACAGAAAATACAGAAACATGCGTACGATAAGCCTATGTGTGTATGTGTGCACGTGTGTGCCTGAGAGAGAGAGAGAGAGAGAGAGAGAGAGAGAGAGAGAGAGAGAGAGAGAGAGAGAGAGAGAGAGAGAGATGGTATACTAATATTATTTTTAAATGCCATAAAATAGATTTGTTGCTTATCGCAGTTTCGTTATCTGTCCACATATCAGTGCAATGCCTTACGTATATTCAGTATAATATGGACGTACAGTTGATTTGTGCATTGATTTTGTACATCATCATGTTCCTACATTATTGCCGAAATTACAGGGGCACCCGTTTAGCTAAAATGCGTTTCTTGGGTCGGGGTTTCCGTATGAAGGACCATTTGCTGAATCGGGTGAAGACACGTTGCTAGGAGGCGTCTGCTCGCCACTTGCTTCCGAACTTTGACAAACGTACCATTCGCTTAAATTGGCAGCTTGAGGAGAAGAGAGAGGTTCTGGCTGCGTGGAGGACACTGGGTCTCGACCCAAGTCCGAGGAAGGAGAAACGAGAGAAGGAGTAGAAGAATCGTAGCCCGAACTTGGAGGGGGCGACTTGCAGTGGGCTTTCATGTGTTTTCTCAGGGAGCTCGGATGAGTGTAGGACTTGTCACAGTCTCTTACTTTGCAATTGTAGGGCTTGTCGCTGGTATGCACGTGGGAGTGCTTCTTCCGGTCACTGCTGTTAGCAAAACGTCTATCACATCCGTCAAACTCGCATTTAAAAGGCTTTTCACCTAAAATGAGAAAATAAGTTGTATACGTTGTATGATCACATACGATGTTTTTAAATCACACATGCGTACGTTCATATATCATTTTATAACATCTCAAATTAGATGCGCCAGAACGAATGTTTGAAAACAGTATTCCCCATGTTAAATGAAACCAGCTTGAGTTAAATCTTGTTTTACGTATGTAAGGAAGTCTGTCAAGTTTTGATTAAATCTGGTTTATAAGATTTCATCATGTAATGGGTAAGGCTGGGTATAATGGGTAGGAAAGATCCTTAAATTCTTTGCTATCTCAAAACCAACGAAATTAGGTCATTGTTGCCACTGGTTTATACTTTGGTGTTGTCTTCTCGGATCTTTTTTTTTTTTCAAGGATTATGATAATATATAGCCTGGTTTCATTTTATCATTTTATCTCATATTTCCCCACACGCTGCTGACTAGCACGTCGAGTTTAATGTTCGGGTTTTGGTTTTATTCAGCCAACCAATGATATTGGTATATTTATAGTTGTTAGTAGGTGACCCCTGGGGGCCATCCCATAAACATCAAGATAGTACTGGGTCTTGAATGCAAAGCGCAAAGAACCAAAGCATTGAATTAACTCAAAGGAGTTTAAAAACAGACATGATTAAAATAGGCCACTGCCTCGTCTTTTTCTTTTCACTATAAATTCTTAAAATACTTAAAACAAAACAAAACAAAAAAACTCGCCATATTTTAACATTTGTATGCGTAACATGACGTTCTTCTAAAGGGAATGATTGGATTGAGTGGAAGAGACTTAACTCAAAGTCGTATATGGTTAACGAGGAAACAATTAGCAGATCCTACTGTTTTCGTAACGTTTTTTTCTTTCTTTTTTTTTTGTAGGAAGTCCCAACGTTTATACAAGAATTACCCGTCAGAACGACTATACCAGAACTTCCTAATAATTGAAAGAACTTACACTATCGCTGAATACCATTTAAAAAAAATGATGTTATAAGTCGATGTGAACTGAATTACCTATAAAGTTAATCGCGGGTAAAAATAACTGTTTCAGAAACCCAATTGGTCTTCATCTAGTTCAAATCACCGAGATAAATAAACCGCGAAAATGACACGATCGAAGGGAAAAAATGACGTAGCGAAAGATGTAAGATGTTGTCTACCGGTAATGGGTTCAGAATTGTTTTTCCGTGTTCTCAAATATGCGAAATAGAGTCTGTTCTCGCGGGCCCTATATTCAATTTAACTCAAGAAAAAGATAAATACACATTTTGTATTATTGATAGATTCACCATCAAAAACGTGAAATAATAGTAAGTTTTTTGTTTTTGTTTATTTGTCTAGCACTTAAAACTACTCAAATAATTCACCTCTGAAATTATTACACATAAGAAAAGTAAATATCTAAACATCTCTATAGAGAATATGGTCCTCTCAGGATTTCTTAAGGCTAAAGTTAACGAAAAAAGTTTTGAAAATAAGAATTAATAACGTCATAATCCTAATAAAATATAATTGATCACATTTAATGCAGTGGAGTTAGGAATGGCACGATAAGGACTTTTACATAGAGAATGCATTATAGAATAATTTTATTTTCCTCGGTGTAGGGTCATCTACACTAATAATTTTCGCTTTAAGCACTTCACTGGATGCAATATTTATACATTTAAAATGCAATCAAACAAATATAGCATTTAATTAACCTAGAAGTTGCAGGTAACATTATCACCGAAGTAAAAAAGCTAATTGTTTTAAAATAGAAAATGAAATAAAAGCACTGACCTGTGTGTGTCCTTTTGTGGATCTTAAGGTTTTCAGATCTTGCAAATACTTTTCCACAGCCAGGGAATGGACATGGAAATGGTTTTTCGCCGGTGTGCACTCTGATATGATTTACAAGTTTGTACTTGGCTTTGAAAGATTTCCCTTCGCGGGGACACTCTTCCCAGAAACAAATATGGTTTGCCTGCTCCGGTCCACCGACATGCTCCACGGTAACGTGCGTTACTAGCTCGTGCATTGTGCTGTATGTTTTAGAGCAAAGTTTTTTTGCAGCGTGTTCTGGCTCCAACCACTTGCAAATAAGTTCTTGCTTAATCGGCTGCCTCATGTATCGAAAAAAGGCACCGGGTCCGTGGTTTGCGCTTACGTTCATGTTCAGATTAATACCTCCGTAACCGCGCAAAGACGAGGCAGCAAACGGATTAGCCCTAGAGCTCGCCACTTGACTCAAGTGATCAGACCTAACGTACATTTCTCCAGGTATTCCTAACCTTATTTGTCCATTCACTGCTTGGCCCCCCGGAGCTCCATTAGTTGGTTTTTCGTGATGGAGTCCATGGAAGAGGCTATGGTTTCCAGCGTCCGGGTACTGACCATAGTGTCCCGGATAGCTACCTGTTGTTGAAACAAACATTCCGTGGTGAGAAGTTGTACCAGTAGCCCGGTCCGTCAGCCCTGCAATGGCATGTGCTGCCAGATCTCTTTGAATTAGGAAATCCCTACCTGCTGACAGTGCCTGGGCCGTATACGGTTTAGAATATGGGACTGCCACCACCTCCACTGGACCAAAAAGTCTTGTTTGACTGGAGACCACTTCACTGTGGCCTGCCATATGATGATTGTGGTAGTGATGGTGGTAGGGATAATGATGGGCTGGGCTGATTTTGAGGGCCGCAGAGTGCCCCATGTGTTCTGGACCGAATGGACTCGGCCCCAGGCAGGGTTCTGTAGTAATCTCCCCAGGGTGTGTGTGAGCCATTGAGTGTGCAAGGCTGCTGAACCCCGGGAAGCCTGTCATGCTCTGAGGGGTATGTTGGTGATGATGGTGATGATGGTGAGCCCCTGCCAAGTCAACTAATCTCAGTGCCGTGTTCCGTTTGGAAAACGCAGGGTCCATCATTTAGCTTCCCAAAGCATCCAGGCTCTCATTACTTCCAATGTTAGAATAACTTGACAGCAAGTAAGATAACAATGATTACGAGAAAATATATTTTAATCGCAGCAGTATACATATAC
>JAOYSI010008206.1:0-11662 GCA_025775065.1 Hiodon alosoides | reverse complement strand
ACCTGGTGCACAACTTGAATAACCTGGTGCACAACTTGTGCCTGGTGCACAACTTGAATAACCTGGTGCACAACTTGTGCCTGGTGCACAACTTGAATAACCTGGTGCACAACTTGAATAACCTGGTGCACAACTTGTGCCTGGTGCAACACATAAAGAACTTGGTGGGGAAATAGATGTAAATATTAAAAAGCAGCAAAATCACATTAATCAATTTTTTATATATTTTAGAGGGCCTGGGGTCCAAGCCTCATGAGGGTCATGAGTTGTCCCTGGGACAACACTGACCTCACTGACCTCATTGACCTCACTGACCTCACCCATCAATGTTGTGGCAACCAACCCCAAAAGTCCCTGGGACAACCTGCCCCAGCACCACTTTACGCTCATTTTAGCCAACCACCTAAAATAACATAGCAAAGCACAGACTATTTTTTGAAGACCTTTTTGAAGACATCTTTTTGGGTCCACACTTTAATGTTTTGTGACTCACAATCCTGACACAAGTTGTGTTCTTAATTGAGAGCCTTCCCTTTACTTTTTCCTCTGTATACTGCGTTTAAATACAATTTCGCGTGACAACAGCCAGGCCCACCAATCCTTGGCTGCCTCCAAAAAGAAATGGAGATATTGGCAGATGTGGAGGAAGGCACAAAAATATTTGTCAAATCAAAGGCTTGAATTATTGCTGTGAGTTTTCCACGCTTCGCACAACATCTAAATGCACCATTGTCTCAAGTCTGGAACAAGACCCTCTTTATTCAAGGGTCCAAAACCAGCATGAAATTCTCACAACTCTTTGCATTGGCATAATAAGGATGGGGGCATTATTGAGCTCAACAGCAGAAACGCTGATTTTGTTTAAACCATGTGTTAACTGACCAGAGAAAGTTAACCATTCCTACTAAGAGGCCGGCAGAAAAGAGTTCATTAGAGTTCAAGAGTACCATAAATATTGAGAGCCAACCTTAAAGGAACCTTGGTTCAGTATTTTTAATGTGAAGGTGCTTCAGGGAATTGATGCTTTGTGCTAAAACCATAGCCCACCGAAATGGAACATCAAAGTCCCCACCTCTCCATTTGGTTACAAACACAACTTGTTTGGTTGATACAAATTTTTCTGATTCTTTGTCCACCAGCTGAGTTGCTGGTGGTGGTCAGGGGTTAAATTCCGTTAAGTTCTGTTCATGGGGCAGCTTTTGAAGTTCTTTCCACCATTGAGGAAGGTATTAAGTGGAGCGCTCCCCTACGGACAACCGTTCTGTCAACCATCCCCCTCAACGCTCATTTCTGTAAAGACCTCTTTTTGTTAGTTTTTCGACATGGTTTCTGAGGCGTAAACGTTTGATTTTAGGACACATGTCTGGGAGTCTTGGAAAGAAGGCATCAACAAGCTTGCTTCTCCCCTGACATTTAGTTTAATTTAATTGCAGGCCAAGTGCTTTGAGAGAAATGAAAAAGCAAGAATTGGATCAAGATAACTTCATACTACACTTCCAAGTGTTGAAATAAGTGTAAGTAAAAATTATATGTACGTATATAGCAAGAATTATATGAACTTATTCATGTAGCAAAGGTTTAATCAGTGGTAAGGGTTTTCGCTAAATATAACAGGATGTGATTTGGTCATTTATTTCAAGTTCACAATATATGTACAGGGACTTATTGTCAAAATATAGGAGCATTGGCTGAACCATTGTAACTGTTGCAAACAGATGAAAACTATTGGTAATGTCAGAAGACACGCAGCCTAGTAGACTCCTCTGGAAAGGATCTGGGTCAGCTGTCTCTGATGCTAATATATCAAGAATCACGTGATTATGCATGTGATTAAGTTATACTATCCCAGGACATTTATGAAACATCTCTTAACTGTTAATGTTCTAAGAATTGCAGGCCCCACAAAGCGACACAGAACGCCTGAGACTGGCAGAGCCTTCCGCAGCAGTCAGTCCCGTCAGACTTTCGACATGATGTTCGAGGCTACTACACCGGTCAGTGGTGTCACTGTGTGCCGGCATGAAACTCCTGCTCCTTTGGGTGATGTAGGGCTTTAATCATCCCGTCGGAGTCTTTTGTTCCTGGCTAAAGGACCACGGTAACATCGTAAAACCTAAACCTTTTGAATTTGTATGATTAAAAAGATCATTACAAGATAATCTTCTTGTCCAAGAATATACACCAAACGAAGCTAATTCACTGCCAGTGTTTAATCATGACAGACAGTTCTCCCTCTGTATCCAACCCTCGTGTTGAATGGCTTCTAGATTTTCTCAGTTTGAAAGTGAAAAGTGAAAAGAAAATGTATTGCTATTATCCTGAAGGCCTTACTAATATTGGCAACTTCTTTTCTTACATCTTAAAATACACATAAGTTCAATCTGAGGCCGAGCGGTTCTCCTATACACGAGCCGGGAGCCAGGAGCGGTTCTCCTATACACGAGCCGGGAGCCAGGAGCGGTTCTACCATACACGAGCCAGGAGCCGGAAGCGGTTCTCCTATACACAAGCCGGGAGCCGGGAGCGGTTCTCCTATACACGAGCCGGGAGCCGGGAGCGGTTCTCCTATACACGAGCTGGGAGCCGGTAGCGGTTCGCCTATACACAAGCCGGGAGCCGGGAGCGGTTCTCCTATACACAAGCCGGGAGCCGGGAGCCGGGAGCGGTTCTCCTATACACAAGCTGGGAGCTGGGAGCGGTTCTCCTATACACAAGCTGGGAGCTGGGAGCGGTTCTCCTATACACAAGCTGGGAGCCGGGAGCCGGGAGCGGTTCTCCTATACACAAGCTGGGAGCCGGGAGCGGTTCTCCTATACACGAGTTGGGAGCCGGGAGCCGGGAGCGGTTCTCCTATACACGAGTTGGGAGCCGGGAGCCGGGAGCGGTTCTCCTATACACGAGCTGGGAGCCTGGAGCGGTTCTCCTATACACAAGCTGGGAGCAGGTAAGACCCCTGAGCAAGGTGGAATGCTTTTTTAATATATTAGACATTCTGTTTCTCTAAAGGACAAGGATTAGCCGATGTTTAGCATTTTCATAATCAACTACAACTTGACATGACTAACTCAAAGCCTTTTGAACTGATAGCAACTAGCATGTAGCTACATAGTAAGTGCCCAGCGTTGCATAACCTCCATAAATACACAGATAGCTGGGTTGAAAAGAGGAAAAGAAAAAAGTTACTGTTTTTGAGATTTGGTTTAATGTTGAAGAGTGCATTCGATTGATGGCCAGGACAGGATGGAACTGGGGTTTCAAGCAATCAAATCGTTCAATATGACAGTGCAGGAAAACTCAAGGCAGGATTTACACAGGAAAGGAATCAGTGTAGGGTAAAGAGACTGTGGCGTCCAAAAGGCCAAACATGGCTAAATTCCTGTGAAAAGTATTAGTGAGAACAACGCTACAGCTCCCACTCTTTGGATCTTCCGGTGGGGCCCTCTGTAAAATTACGCTTCCAGGGAACATACATGCGTTGTCTTGGGGGTGATTCATCAGCTCTAAATACTCAATTATCCACAGAAAAACCAATTACATTTAGCACATTAAGCACTTTCGTAAACATTTGGTAAGTTCAGAAAAGGGACCAACGTCTTTTAAATTAATTAAATCTAAATGTAAATCAACTGGAATTCTCCTGATTTCCAATGTATACCGTTTTCATGCTGAATATTTTTAACATGATAACTCAATTTTCTATCATAAACTCTCCCTGATTTGAGTCTCATGGTCCCATTAGCTGTTTGACGAAGCCTTTGGCACAATCTAGGACGGCACTACAAAACAAGAGCTGCTCTGAGCTGACAGCAGTCTCATCATTTGCTTTTAATTTTTGTTATATAACAAGCTATCTCCTAATGTCTGAAGTTGGCACAGATGGAAACACGGCGTAAGCTTTGATAAACTGTAGTGGCTATGTATAGACTGACACACAGCCTAAATACATTTAAATAGAGCTATGCAGATACTTGAAACATTAAATCCAGTCTCAGTTTAAGATATCGGACAGCGGTCACTGTGATGAAACCCTTTCTTTCTCCCCACATAATCGAATCATTTGATAATCAGAATTAAAATGCAGGCAAAGACGACCTCAGTAAACGGCACAGTTTACTTATAGTGGAAACCAAACTTGTCTCACAAAACTCAGCTTGGAAAATTTCTTGACTTTCCACAATATTAACTCAATTGACAAAGGAGTGTTTATTGTTCCATCATTATCCCTCCTGTTCAGTATTATGAAAAAATGTTCGAGTTCTTTGGAATGTTTTCCCCTTTTGGTCAAAGAACTCTGCAATTCATCTGGCGGGAATGTTCTGATACCAGTACAAGTGCACCAGCAAAATCTAATTAGGAAAATACGATTCCATTAGTATTTATAGCCAGAAGGCATTTGTAGAACGGACATAACTTATGTGGTGGGAATCCAAAGTGACAAAGGCTAGACACTATAGAGGTAGCAGTGTACAGTATAATGAATGAATCCCATTTATTGACTCTACCGAAAAGAGACATCTGGGGTGGGGGGGCTTATGTTCAGTTTAAATTTTTGGGGTCTGTTTTATCTGCTAATAATTTATCTATTATTTAATTTTTTAATAAAAATATTGTGCAATATAACATATATTAAATTAGAGTCGTCTTGAACTGAACCATCACTGTAATTGATAACTGGACAAATATTGATAGGTCAGGTGAAGAAAAAAGTAAACGCGGCGGATTTATCTGAAATGACTACCTCAGTAAGTAAGTACCGTTACGATCGGTCTTCTGGTATGGAAAATTCAGTCCATAATGACGGTGTTTTAAAAAAAAAACGTTAATAGCTTTATTAAATAATGTATTAATTACGTGTCTAAACCCTGGGGTAGTCTAAGTATAAGTTCTAGCTTTATGGAGAGGGGCGGACCAGCGGAATATTCTCAGGTCATTTTACGGGAGAGAGTCCGAAAGTGCGCGCGAGGGTACCAGTGGTTTAAACGTAAAAATCACTGCCAATAGCACAGCTGGATAAACATTTTAATGTTGTAACGTTAATAACATAACATAATAACATAATAATAACATAAATAATAACATAACAAACTAATAAACCGGTCAGTTTTATTAGTCACATTTTAGTCACAAATTTAACAGGATGTATTTGTTTAATCTGCAATTAAAACAGTACCGGCTCAGGCGTAATGAGCGATGATATCTTGTAAATGACAGTCAGCACGTTTTTAATACCAACGCGTATTCTTCACAACACGTACAATCGAATATCTCGTGCAGAACCACTAATTAAACGCAGCAGCAAGACACGTGTGGTGACTGCCGCGGCAAGGGTGATGGGCGGATTAACAAATTATGATCACAAACTGGGCACAAGGGTTCGTGGGCCTTCCCAAGCAAAATTCTGCCAGAAAAGGCAGTGATATTTAAATTTTGTTTTTTAAATGTAGCTTGTTAACATTGATTTATTCATAGCTGCAGCACGCAACTAGTTTCCCTATGTCAACTAGATTCTGTAAATGTTTATCAAAAACCCAGTTTACCTGCCACCGCCAACCCACATAGAAATGCGTGATTCTGAGCGCCTGCTTTAATCACGAATTAAATCACTATAAATCCTATACAAACAAATATTTTGTTCAAAACTGAAAGCCCACAGGTCCCGGCACATATTAAGCACTACTCTGGCGATTTTAAATATGTTTTATCCCAAAGTTTTGGTAGCCTAAATATATTTTATTATAGTGTAAATATTATTGAAATCCATTTTCATCGTTTGAAAAATATTCAATGGTAATTGTCGATGCTTAACATTCGAACCGTTTGTTGCTATATTCTAAAATGCTTAAATAGTGTTATAAATGTTTAATGTGGTCGATTCCATATATTAGCAAACAGCTTTGACTTTTTTGGAACGCTAAAGTATAATAATATAGGCTTACATATAATGGAATTACAAATGACAAATCACTGGAATATATATATATGTATAGACTACACATTGGTTTAACATTTAACAAGCAGTTTTGCTTTGGTCGCAGGCCTTATTTCGGTAATTAATCCTGCTCACCTTTAGAACTGGATGTCACTTTCGCAGGAGGAACCATTCCACATCCCAGGGCTCAAGGAACCCGTTGCCTTGAAATTTAACATTTACTGGGGTTTTTTTTATTGATAAAAAGGACATCAACATCTATAATGAGAAACAGAATACTTTAAATGAGCACAGAAATGAAGTTCTCAACACGGATTAATCGTGAATATCAAAACTTCATATATTCTTCCTTGTTTTTAAATTGCAGTTATTGTTTTCTTTTTATAAGAAATATTATTATCCCAAACAATCGTTTATTATTGTAGTATTTTAGCATGAGGTTATAGCCTGCCTAATAATAATAAATAACTATGTGGAGTTTTGAAGAATTTTCTGAAAATTATAGAATGTTAGCAACAAAAATGATCAATCAATGCATTTTAAATGGCATATTTATGTAGTGTTAACATTATTTTAAAGGGATAAAACGAGACTTTACAGCACAAAACTTTTTTGCTTCAAGATTTATTCGTTGTATTTGTGTATGCATTTTTACAATATTAACAAATGTATGTTGAAGTGTGAATGCAAATACGTTTCGGAAGTCTTGAGATCTGGTATTTAGAAATGCACTGTTCTGTTTAAATACTGCTTGCAACAATATTATATTCCTCCAAATTTTCTTTTTCATTTTTAAAATTAAATCAACATTTCATCATCGCCACATTATATTTATGTTATTTAAACGCTGCTGCAAACCTTTAAATTTGAATTTAAAGTTATTTTAATTCGCATACAATACTAGGCTATATTAGTTGCCAGTTAAATCTTTATTTTTCCGAATGTCTGAATGCGCAATATTCTCACGGTATGTTTATGGAGGCAACACGGAAAGTTCAGGAATGATCTTCACATACAGTAAGTATGGCGTTCTTGTTCAGATAATCCTTTATGTGTCAGTGTACCTGGCTTGTTGATAATTCTGTGTTTATATTAAGTAATCGACCTAATAGCCTTAATAAAAAAGGGTCGCTTACATTGCTATGCTTTGTAGCGGCTTGCAGTCCCAAACGATTACAGTTTTTTACTGATGACAGTTTTACCATCAGTACTGAATATTTACCCGAGGAAAACCTTTTCTTTAAATAAAGCCAACCGAGACGGTAAAGACTAAAGTTTACGACGATTAATTTCCATTAATTTGTTTCCATTTATTATTAACTTTTTAAAATAAATAAGAGTTAATGTAAGCAAAGCAAGAACGAAAAATCTACGATCAGTTGGCAAAAGTAATATCATAATAACCAATATCAATAACAGATAAGCATGTAAAGGCTCGAACAAATAGTTTGACCAAGTGCTGTTTTTCGTTTTACATTCAGTTTAAAGTAGACTTTTAGGAACTGCTATGAATCCTGTTTTAAGCTATATATCCTGGACAGAAGACCAGAAGGTTTAAAAAATAGCCTCCTTGGCGTGAGATGTAGAGTAAAACTGTCTCGATTTAATTTGAAGGTAAATTCACTAAGGTCAACACGCACGAAATATTATAATAAATCAACGGAGACTGAAAATACGTCAATGGTTCACTTCTTGCTTGTCCCATTCGGATGCAGGTACAATTAGTGAACCGTCCATATCACGAAATATATCGCCTTTATACTGTACTTGATGTTAACCAGTCGTTGTTTATATAACTAGGAACGCTGTTTGTGGTAACATTATTAGAGAACTAAGCTTGAGAATAATAGATATGTAGTGATGTGCGATGTGTTAAAATGGGGAGTTTGAGGGCAACCGACGCAGAGAACCGTGTATTCCTTCGTAGTTTTCTCCCTTCTGTCACCAGTTTAAAATATTTCCCCCGGCACGCAGGAAATGTTAGTTCTGATTTTTTTTAAACATCTTTTTCTAATGGAAAGGTTTCCATTATGTTTCTGAATTGTTCTTACACATTCGCCCAACTCCCTCATTTCCTACCTTTTCGTATGCTAACGTTTGCGACGATGAGGTCGTTATCACCTCTAGCAGAACCTGTGAAGTGTTCTTCAATTGTGGTTTATTCATCTCCTCCCATGTCGCTAAAAGACCACATTACATCTTTACAGCTGTTCATTTAGAGTGAACGATAGAAAAGGCATTATCCTTAATGGTCTGGATAATGTTATGCGTCCGTTTTATTACCACGAGAAAGTTGGAATTTCAGGGAAAAGTGACGCTTTACAAACGGCTACGATAAAAATGTAGAGCAACGTGGATATTCGTTCGGCGGGGTTTTAAAACGACGTGTTTAAGCAAAGGTATTAATAGGTATGCAACAGTCGGTAGTAATGTTTTCCCCTTCGTCGTCGCAGGCGCTTAGAAGAAGAGAATAGCTAGAAAGCGGTTGTATGTAATATTAATGTCCATGTGTCAGTAAGTCGATGAGACAATTCAAGTATACAAGGTTTTTCAAAAAAAAGGACGTGACGTTGTGACGCCACGTGATCACTCTCATAGTATATCTTTTACTGAAAAGTAAACCATCAGACATTTCTGAAGAAATTTGCATTACGTTGACCGTCGCCACACCGTTATTTACAGTGGATTACAAGACAAAATTTAAAAAGTTCCTACTTCGCTGGAAGGCCAACGTTTGACCCACGTTTTGATTTGTTGACATTCTATCTGACCGAGACGGGTCACACACTCGCTTTCGGCTGCTTCTTTTTAAAGTAAACTGCGATGACCCTCTCTGGGGTCGATACAGCCAACGATATGTCCGTTCATACTGTGGAAGATGAGGATATCGATGTGGTCGGCGAAATTGATGAAGAAATGGAAGTGAACAACGACTACGACAGACAAGGAGACACAGACCTTTCGGAAGGAACGGATCACATCCAGATTAAAGACCTGACAGGGAGCCCTCATAGTTGTAAGCGACCATACGATGCGGAGACCAAGGGGAAAGAAAAATGCTCACCGGGTCCCATACAGAACAAGCTTAAAGACGGTCTGGTGAAGCCCCCATACTCCTACATAGCGCTCATAACCATGTCCATTCTCCAGAGCCCCCAGAAGAAACTGACGCTCAGTGGTATCTGCGAGTTCATCAGTAACCGCTTTCCATACTACAGAGAAAAGTTTCCAGCATGGCAGAACTCTATTCGTCATAACCTCTCCCTGAACGACTGTTTCGTCAAAATCCCAAGAGAGCCGGGAAACCCTGGGAAGGGGAATTACTGGTCATTAGACCCACAGTCGGAAGACATGTTTGATAATGGTAGTTTTCTAAGAAGACGCAAAAGATTCAAGAGGCAACATTATTTACTCAGAGATCAGACCGCCCTTCTGATGCAAGGTTTTGGGGCATGTGGCATTGGGAATCTTTACGCTCGCCACTTCGGAATAAACTCGACAGTCTGTTCCCATCCGGCGGCTTTGCGGTACCCTTACATCTCACCCGTTTGTCCAATGCTTCCCTCCGCGGTATCGATCTTGCCGACCGGTCAGCTGAACAGAAAAGTTTTACATTCTCAAGTTGGTCAAAACCTTCCACTGAACAGCTTTGGCACCGCTGCAGCGGTCAGGTCTGAACCTTCGGCTAGACCTTTCAGTATAGAAAGTTTAATCGGGATGTCCAGCACTTTGTGTGGGCCGCCTTTTCTACGGCCCTCCCTGGCCGTTCAGTCAGCTTTATTAAGCGCACAATCAGTGTCACTTACCAGGACAACAACCGCCCTTGCCAACAATCTTGACGTTCCCTCTAATATAATTACTGGGCAGTTTTTACCCGCTGCTTCCAAAGGGACTGTATCTAAATTGCTTTCTTAAAACGTGTCTGTCTGTAAGAAACGCGGAAAAAAGGCTTTAACATAATTTAGTTGACCTGAGCAGCACTGAACTTAAAATGCAGTAATCTCTTTAAAATTTAAAAAGAGAGAGAAAACGAATAGTATAAAGGTACATTTTGTATATATTTGTACAAAGAAACTTATAAACTTTTTTGGTTTTTGTATTTAATTTTGCTAGCTTCCATGTTTTAAATTTTTTTTAAAGTGTACTGCCGGTGGTAATATTATTGAACGGATTTGGTGTATAAAACACATATAATTATAAATATTTTCATTAAAAATATTAAAGTGGTTTTAAATTCTCTATTTTATGTAATGATGATGTTTTTCGTAAACTGCATTTCGTTTGTTATTAAATTGAAGATAAAAAATCTGTTTTTTTTTTTGTGGTAATTATGAAGTTTAGTGCAATTTTAAGAAGGTATCGGTGTCTAGCTCAAAATGCAATTTTCCTCAATATTTTCTATACAACGACATCATGCAAATGTAGAGTAAATGTAATAAATGTGGCAATGTGAATTAACTGGATTGAGGTTTCCTGCTTCTGAGACTAATTTGACGTTGGTTTAGTCTGTCTGACAATCTCTATGATGTTTCATTTTCTGAATGCAAAGAGACGATTATGTATGTCTGAGATTTTTTATATGTTCATTTCGTTTTGACGTTTATTTTCAAAAGATGAGCAAATTGGGACATTTTAGATGCCGGTATTAATTTTACCGAGGAGAAACATATTATGGTAATATGGTTTAAAAAAAAAAAAGGTAAAACTAAATAATAATAATGAAAGCGCTTTTCAAGGAACCCGAGTGCACTGTACAGCACTAAGAACGTAAAAAAATAAAAATAAAAATAAAACGTTAAACTACGTAGTTTCGCTAGAGCTGACTGAGGACCAGACTACGCCTCGGGTTAGTCAGGCTGAACAAGTCAGTTTTGAGTCTGTTTATATATGTACAGAAATCCTCTTCATTACACAGATCGGTTTGACGGGGCAGTTTTTGCTTAAACTGCAGATGCAAAAACGGTCTGTGCCAGGTTGCATCCCCGGTGTTAGAGAAAAAGAAAAAGTATCTACAAGCATTTGCTTTTGCACTTGTCGGCGCCAGGTGCTACTTCACTTCACGATGAATAGGAAAACATGAATGTCATCACATGTAGCCTACCGCAATAACTTTTTTAGGATTTCAAGTTTTGATGAAGAGGACATTAAAAATACCGATAGAAGACACTTGTAAATTGTATTGAAATGTAATAGTATATATATATATTATTATATATAATAATGGTATAATATAAAAAGTTATATTCTTGAAATTGGAAATACATGCAAATTCTTAATCCGTGCTGGCTACGATTGTAGAAGAGCCCGTTTGTAAGCCTATCCACTCAGCTGACTAGACTAAGCTAGGAACTGGTAAAATATATAGCCTATAATGGTTGCCTCTCAATACTTTTCAAGCAATTCCGTTGTGCTAATAAAATATTTATGGCCAGCTAGAGAGTGCTAGAGAGGCAAGCTAACAGTATGAGTCTGTCTTGGTTTCTGTCCTGGGTTTTAAAGCAATCAAGTGCAACTTTTTTGTTATTCCACAGTACAAAATACACATGCGTAGCTGATTGATGGATTGTGCTATTGATTTGTACCTAAATAATTAAAATGACCTGACGAGTTAAAATGACAGAAGCATAGTTTCCTTAACCATATCTCAGTCAGTGGCTTATATATATATGTGTGTGTGTGTGTGTGTGTGTGTGTGTGTGTGTGTGTGTGTGTGTGTGTGTGTGTGTGTGTGTG
>JAOYSI010008205.1:1424-11663 GCA_025775065.1 Hiodon alosoides | reverse complement strand
CTGTAGGTGACCGTGGTCACGGTTTAGACTGTGTCTTAATGAGTGTTACTGTAGGTGACCGTGGTCACGGTTTTGACTGTGTTAATGAGTGTTACTGTAGGTGACCGTGGTCACGGTTTTGACTGTGTTAATGAGTGTTTCTGTAGGTGACCGTGGTCACGGTTTTGACTGTGTTAATGAGTGTTTCTGTAGGTGACCGTGGTCACGGTTTAGACTGTGTCTTAATGAGTGTTACTGTAGGTGACCGTGGTCACGGTTTTGACTGTTTTCCCCCTTCCAGCCATTTTGACCGATACTATCACCTTGGACAACCCAGTCAATGGCTCCAGCCCAGCCATCAGGACGGATTATATCGGCCATAAAACAAAAGGTAAGCATTTGTTTCCGGGGCAGCGAAGACTACCTCTCTGTGGCTCGCACCGGAGCAATGTTTTCTGGAAACATGCGGGGAACGTTCAATTGTTGTGCTAAAAAGGTTATCTTTTTCCCTTGCAGATCTGCAGGCTGTTTGTGGCTTTTCCTGCGAAGATCTGACCAGCATGTTTAGGGAACTCAAGGGAATCGGCCTGGTTGTTAAGCAGCTGTCAAATGAACTCCGCAAAGTGGTGAGGAGAACAAGCAACAGGCTTAGTTTTGCTCTCTCTCTCTCTCTCTCTCTCTCTCTCTCTCTCTCTCTCTCCCGTCTCCGTCTGTCTCTCCCCTCTCTCTGTCTGTCTCTCTCGCGAGCGGAACTGAAAAGAAAGCAGGGCTGTGAACCCCACCTCCCGTTGATTGTTACTCCTGCCAAACCAGACGGCCTTAGCCAGTTCTTTCATCAGACCAGTTTTGTTTGCAAATCCGATTTGGTGTAAATCTTTATCGAGTCACTTGTTCTGCTTAATTCAGACATGTTATCCCATTGTTTGGTGATTTATATCAATGGGAGACGTGTTTGTTTCTTTTCAAACTCGAGAATAAACAATGTTTTGCCACCAGCACCTGTCTCTTTCTCTCTCTCCATAACAACATTCTTCATGTCTCTGTCTGTCAGACCGAAGACAACAACCTAATCATGAACCGAATGAAAATCCACAATGGCGCCTGTCTCCATAATAACATCATCCACAAGAATCGGGACGAGTGGACCGTGGACGGTTGTACTGAGTGCACTTGCCAGGTAGGACCCCCATCCAGAGCGTGGGCGGGCGGCGGGCGGGCGGCGGGCGGGCTCTCACACACATTTAGGAGTTTGGGCTTTGTAATCCAGCCAGTAATTGGTGTGTGCAGGCTCCTTTACTTATGTAGATTTCAAGGCACTTCTTAGACAAAGAGTCAATTCTGTCCTCAACAGCACATCAGCTCTTATTGTGAATGAGAACCAAACTCCGAGACAGTTTGGGAGAGTTGGTCCCATTTATCAAAGGAAAAAAGTATCCACTTGATGGAATTGGAATACAGTAGATTAGTAGGTTTGGGACAGCCCAGGGCTTATGAAACACCCGTGCCCATCACAAAGGCTTTCTCTCTCACCCTCTCATCAAATGGCGTTCAGGTTGCCCAAACTGGCGGGATATCAAGAATTCAGCCACTTTAATGAGAAATCTCAGAGCCGGACCAGTTGCTTTCTGGTTTCCCCAGGAAGGCTCAGACCTGCAGTGTGCTGTGGTGTGTGCGCGCTGTCGGGTGTGTGCTGTTGGCTGAGTTCTCGGTGTGATTTGATGGGGCCCTCAGCCCTGTCACCTCCCCCTCCCCACTTCCTGCTCTTTAGTACGCACCCTGTCCCGTTCGGCCTGACCCTCGAGCAGGTGCGTGAGCAGAGGTGACGGCTCTGTGGGAGTCCGCCGCTCAAGCCAAAGATCACTCCTTTGTTCCCAAACACAGCAATTAGTCCTGGCGGAGAGGGGGATTTTTGCTTAATAATAGGGTAGCGATCCAACTAGCCCCCCTTCACCATGCTAACCACAGCATTCCATCACACAGAACTCAGCCACCGTGTGTCGCAAGATCTCCTGTCCACTGATCCCATGTGCAAACGCCACTGTTCCGGACGGAGAGTGCTGTCCACGATGTGGAACCCGTAAGTACAACTCTCTCTACCCAGAACTATATCAACATAATTAGCACTTTTTAACTACTTAAATATGCTGGGAAGAAACCAAAGTCTAATTTAAAGTCACGTAAACTACATTATTATTGTGAAAAAGGCTAATCATGGTGTACCAGAAAAAGCAGGGTGGCAATAGGAAGTGGATATTGTTTTGGATATTGTACAGTAGTAACTCTTCTTATGGCATGTAAGCAGAAAAGATTTCAGGGTTGTAAAAGGCTGTAATTAGAACTTCCAACCTATTGGCGAGGTCTTTTATGCTTCCAGCGCTGGGTTTCCATGCACACAGATACCGAAAGCCAAACGCATTTCTAGCATCCCGTGAGGTTTGCCGTACCATCTCATCTCTGTTTGCAAATTAATTTCCACGTGTCAACGTGAGCATCCTTCCGTGCCAAAATAGCCTGCCACGTCTGCATCCCAGCCCTTGGACTGGCCCGTCTCATGTTGCCTAGGCTAAAAGGAACCCAGCTTTTATCTGCACTCTGGAAAGGAGGAATAGCCGTCCCATTGTCTCCCCCCAGCGAGCGACTCAGCTGAGGGCGGCTGGTCCCCCTGGTCCGAATGGACCCACTGTTCGGTATCCTGTGGAAGGGGCGTTCAGCAGCGCGGCCGCTCCTGTGATCGTATCAACAACAACTGTGAAGACACTTCGGTACAGACGCGGGACTGCTACCTCCAGGAGTGCGACAAACGCTGTGAGTGAGACGGCTTCCTGTCTGCGACTCCCTTATCCCGCTTTGGCCTGGGTCCTGACCCCAGCGTTTCTCCCCCTCGCAGTCAAACAGGACGGCAGCTGGAGTCACTGGTCTCCCTGGTCCTCCTGTTCGGTCACCTGCGGCGCCGGCGTCGTCACGCGAATCCGCCTCTGCAACTCCCCCACCCCGCAGATGGGCGGCAGAGAGTGCCAGGGGGAGGGCAGACAGACTGAAGACTGTCAGATGTCACCATGCCCAAGTAAGAGGCGCAATTCAAAGAAACGCCACCAGCAGACCACTCGGTTCCCTTCCATGTGCAAAACTTTTCTGTCTTTTTATTCCTGCAGTCAACGGAAACTGGGGTCCTTGGTCTCTGTGGGACACTTGCACAGTCACCTGTGGAGGAGGGATTCAGTCCCGACAGCGTCTCTGTAACAATCCCGCTCCCAAGTATGAGGGCAAAGACTGCCAGGGCGACGCCAAGGTGGTCCAACTCTGCAACAACCAGAGCTGTCCCATCGGTAAGTGCTCCTATCTGGTGGGCCCAATCTGCCCGTTGTGCGATGCTACGGTGTCCGCCGTGGTCCAGTTCTAATCTGCGGCTGCTAATGCACAGACGGATGCCTGTCCAGCCCTTGTTTCGCCGGAGCCAAATGCACCAGCTTTCCCGATGGGTCCTGGAAGTGTGGCAGCTGCCCGGCCGGCTACTCTGGCGACGGCATTAACTGTGGGGATATCGATGAGGTACCAGCATGGGCGACATGCTTGCATCCACCAATAACTTCTCGAACTGGAGAAGATGGAAAATGACCCTGAAATGACCCTTTTTTTTTTCCCCCTCCCCTCCTCAGTGTAAAGAGGTACCGGACGCTTGCTTCCAGCTCAATGGGGTCCACCGGTGTGAGAACACAGAGCCGGGGTACCACTGCTTGCCCTGTCCGCCTCGCTACTCTGGACCCCAGCCCTTCGGCAGGGGTATGGAGGACGCCACCGCCAAGAAACAGGCGAGTGAAAGATCTGACCTCTCCAGCCACAGCGTTTGTCTAACTGAGAAGGCACTGGGGCACGGCGGAGGAAAGGTGGAGCTGACCAAGCGTCCGTCCCTTCCCCTCAGGTCTGCGAGCCTCGTAACCCCTGTGCTGATGAGAGCCACGACTGCCACAAAAATGCCCGCTGTATCTACCTGGGTCACTTCACCGACGCCATGTTCCGCTGCGAGTGCAAGCCGGGCTACGCCGGAAATGGTCACATCTGTGGCGAGGACACCGACCTGGACGGCTGGCCCAACGCCGACCTTGTCTGCGTCGAGAACGCCACCTACCACTGCAAGAAGGTACTGTGAGAGCCCCGGGTCCTGTTGTATGGCGGCTGTTACCCTTACGCTCACCTGACCAGTCCTAAAAGCCACACCTTTTTAAATTCCCAGGACAACTGTCCAAACCTTCCAAACTCCGGGCAGGAAGACTACGACAAGGACGGGATTGGAGACGCCTGTGATAATGATGATGATAACGACGGCATTCCGGACGACTCGGTAAGTTCAGCACGCTTACCGGCCACTACGAGCCGCAGCCTTGTGAGTAATCAAATCCACACGGCCATGGAGAAACATGAAAGCTTTTCTGTAAAACTCTGCCGAAGGGGAGTGAGCCACTGTAGAGTGTACCAGAGTACAGTGTAGAGTGTTTTGAAGGATACAGCTTGTTTTGTGGCAAGGCAGCCAAGTGTTTGAGAGAGTGGCTTTACAGTCACAACCCCAAACACTAGTTTCCCCAGAGCCAAATATCAGACTCCAGCACAGAGCTACAACCCTGAAATCCCACAGTTCACAGCCAGTTAATGCCAACACTCAATTTACATTTGTCCTAAAAATATTTTGCTATCAATTTGCAATTGCTATGAATGGTAGTGCACAGCGCCTGTAAATGACTAGCTTGGCTTTCTGAAAGTGATGATTTAGCGGTAGGTGATACAGGAATCATTTCTTATCCTATTTTTAACTCCAGGACAACTGCCAGTTCATATACAACCCCAGGCAGTATGACTACGACCGTGATCTTGTAGGAGATCGCTGTGACAACTGCCCGTACAACAGCAACCCTGACCAGATTGACACGGACAACAACGGCGAGGGCGACGCTTGTGCTGTGGACATTGACGGAGACGGTAAGCTGTCCGAAAACGCTGCCCACACGTCCCCCGCCCCTTCCCTCCACCCAGGACGGCAGGATGACAAAACTCTGCATGTGTCACAGGAATCCTGAATGAGCGGGACAACTGCCCCTACGTCTACAACGTGGACCAGAAGGACACCGACCTGGACGGAGTCGGAGACCAATGTGACAACTGCCCACTTGACCACAACCCTGACCAGGTCAGTCTCGCCTCAGACTGCAGGTTAAAACGTGGTTGGTTAACCATATTGCCTAAATGCAGGCGCTGGCTCTTTAAATTATTACATCTCTATAACATTCAGTCTCTGCAAATCATCCTTCGTATAAAGCAAAAAGCAGTTATCAAGCAATAGCACATCCAGAGACACATCCTGCAAGATAAAGGACTACCTTCCCTTCATGTTTGGGGCCAAGCCCTTCATTAAAGTGTACTCGATCAGGAATAAAGAATAAACTCCCAATTAGCAAAGCATGTTGCTCTGTTGTGCAATATTAGCCAGTGTTTTCAAGGGAATCCTCCGGGCCCGCATCCCCGCGGAGGTTTAACGTGGGAGAGGAAAGTGAGGGCAGAAGACAGGGTGGTGGCACTTAACGAGGACAGAACGAGGCAGGCCGAGAGCCGTGACAAAAGTCACTAAAGCACCTGGAACGCTAAAGGACTGAAGGATCCTTAGATTTAAACTATGTGTTCCCCTGCAGGTTGATTCTGATTCAGATCGTGTCGGAGACAAGTGTGACAGCAACCAGGACATTGATGACGATGGCCATCAGAACAACTTGGACAACTGTCCCTACATCCCTAACGCCAACCAGGCTGACCACGACAAGGATGGCAAGGGAGACGCCTGTGACCATGACGACGACAACGACGGAATTCCAGACGACAAAGACAACTGCAGGCTGGTCTTCAACCCAGATCAGCTGGACTCTGATGGTGAGAAAAGCTGTTTGTTTTCAACCTGGAACTCAGCGGCTAAGCAGCAGGAAAGATTTAAATACGGAACATGCTATGGGCTAAATTATTCAATAATTCCCATATACACTTGACCACCAGTTTCACAATAAATGTGTTTTTCCTTCTCTTTAAAACACCAGGCGATGGTCGTGGTGACGCTTGCAAAGATGACTTTGACCAAGACAACGTGCTCGACATCTACGACGTTTGCCCTGAGAACTTTGAAATAAGCGAGACAGACTTCCGTAGGTTCCAGATGGTGCCCCTGGACCCCAAGGGAACATCTCAGATCGACCCCAACTGGGTGGTACGCCACCAAGGCAAAGAGCTTGTGCAGACAGTCAACTGCGACCCTGGCATCGCTGTGGGTATGTACCGCTCAAACTGGGCATACTAACTTGGCATACTAACTTATAGCTTTACTGGAACGCTTTCCTCCTTGAAGGGTGAACCCTTACCCATTTCCTTCACCCTGTGCTCAGGTTTTGACGAGTTCAACGCGGTGGACTTCAGTGGCACGTTCTTCATCAACACCGACCGTGACGACGACTACGCCGGCTTCGTCTTCGGATACCAGTCCAGCTCCCGCTTCTACGTGGTGATGTGGAAGCAGATCACGCAGACCTACTGGTCACACACGCCCACCAGGGCGCAGGGCTACTCAGGGCTGTCCATCAAGGTGGTCAACTCCACCACCGGGCCTGGGGAACACCTGAGGAACGCCCTGTGGCACACAGGAGACACCCCAGGACAGGTGAGCAGCGTTGGGAAGGGAGAAGACCTCCTGAGCAGGAACTGGAACCGGAAGACTCACCTTGCTGTGCATCTTTATTCCTGCTAGGTGCGTACCTTGTGGCACGACCCAAAGAACGTGGGGTGGAAGGACTTCACCGCATACCGTTGGCACCTGACCCACAGGCCAAAGACGGGCCACATCAGGTGAGCACCGGATCCTCACTCAGTCCAAACTGAATCCGCAGTGAGTATAACCACACTGGGTCAGAATCTCACCCAATTCCACTCCTCCTTTGCAGGGTCGTTATGTATGAAGGCAAGAAGATCATGGCGGATTCCGGGAACCTCAATGACAAGACGTATACAGGCGGAAGACTGGGGCTCTTCGTCTTCTCTCAAGAGATGGTGTACTTCTCAGACCTCAAATATGAATGCAGGGGTAAGGCACATCATATTTCTCTGACGAATTCTGCTGCATTGTCTTTCTTTTTAGGAGTATATGTATAAAAACACGACTATGCTAATGTTAGCTTTGTCTTCCCTCTTTTCTTTCAGACTCATAATTACACAGATGAGAGGCTTTCTGAAGAATGTACCATTCTGTATAAATATGTGTATTTTAAGCAAAGTACCAGGGGACCAGTACCTTCATTATTCTTTTCTTCTGCTACAACGCACATTGGTGGAACGAGACCACACAACCAGCTCCGACGTTGAAGACTAGGCCTTCCACCAGTGGCAGGTGGAACAGAAACGCTTTGGCCAATGAGGAGACTGCTCTTTTTCTCAGTCTCTCTCTCTCTCTCTTTCGCTCATCTCTCTCTCCGGCCTGCAGGGGATACCCATGTTCCTCACAACCAATTTGCTTCTCCCTCCCAGAAGAAGACGGTCCCATGAAAAGACTGAGTATCCATGACCTCAGATCTGCTGTGGACATTTCTTTTTTTTTTTTTCTTTTTTTTTTTTAAAGGACAAACTTGTTGGAGGATGAAGAAGGCGATAAGATTCAAACTCATTTAGAGACCCTTTGGTGATGCTTGAGAGACAAAATGGAGTGACTGTTAAAACAGAGAGACGTGTGTGTGCGTGTGTGTTTTTAAATGTTTTCCAAGAAGAGCTAGCTTTCCTTATTTTACAAATCTTTTATATAAAGAAAATCTATTGTGTAGCAGAACGCGCTTTTTTCACTAGCCTATAATATCGAATCTCCCAGTTTTCCTATCCGGAGTCCGCCCTTCGTTCAAAGTTCCTGGCAAAAACCAAGTTAAAAAAAGAAGGTTCTGTCGCATTGAGCCAAACGGGTTTTGTGTAACAGTGGGCATTACAAACCCCACACCAAGGTTTTCATCGGCCAGTGCTGCGGACATTAAATCGAGCTGTTTCCTCAGGGTCAGACCGACCAGATGACATGGGCTAAGTCCATAAACTGGGCCAAGAGATGGGTCACCAAGTTACAGGCCTTGTGTGTGCTGGGTCCAGGCATTTTCTCGCAAAGGTCCGGTTCTGTTTGGGGAAAAGCTTGTGGGCCCGAGCTTAACCAGTTCCTCTTAGGCACGGGTTGGACACAATGGCACCAATACAACGCGGACGCAAACATTTTTCAAGAAACACTGGACCAGCGGCCATTCATATTAGATTGCCGACACAAAAGAGTTAGTAATAGTGCCTGGAGAAACCAGAAGGGGATAGATATATTTATTGAGAGTTTAGTTATTTATTGTTTTGTCTTTACTCATCTTGGCTGAGAAGGAGAAAGGGGCTTATGGACAAAGGTGTGAGCCTGACATTCAAAGCATTCAGCTGGCAGAATCTACCATCATAGATTGTAAATAGGTCCTTATTTATTAACTTTGCTATCTGCTGATAGGACGCCTCGGAGCAGAGTTTTCCCTCATTTCTGTCAATCATTTAAAAAACTGGAAAAAGGCTGCAGTGAGATTTAGTTTGGATTTCAGAGTCCCCCCACGACTTCTGCCCGGCTCGTATATCTGCACAGCACGTGTGATTTGTGTGCCTGTACATTTTATTTGCATTCGGAGAGAGAGAAAAAGTAACAACAAAGCAAAAGTTTGATGTACAAATATTACCTCATTGTTGTATAACTGAACCAACAAAACTTTAGGCAGCAGAAAACAAATTAGTTAACTTCTCCTTTTAGCGCTACTGTAGATGAAAAACAAATTCATGCTGTATATAGTATAAAAGTATTTTTTTTAGTAGAGAAATCCCCCTGCAGTTAAGGTATTGAATGGGAGACAGTTTTTATAAATATTTTGTGCTTTGTATGTCCGATGCCTTTTTAATGGATAAATTATTACGTTTCTCTTTGCTATTTTAAGGGTAATTTCATACATGTGTAGATATGCTATTTAAATAATTTATCAGGAAATGCCACCAGAAGTGGGGGCGTTTCTGTCTGTATAAACTGTTTGCACACTGACGTGAGGATGTTTTGTTCTTAGCCGTTTATTTTCTTTTAGTTTTATTTTTCTTTCTTTTTTATACAACTAGAGATGCTTGTCAGTACACATTTTGTCTAGTTTTACAGAAATGCTGTTTTTACACATACCAGTTATTTTGTAACATACAACAGAACAATAAACAGACTGTAAAATGGGTAACGTCTCATGTAGTTTTTTTTTTTATTTGATTTTTTTTGCTTTTGTTCTGGCAGCTGTAGATTACGGATTTCCTTTCTTCAAACTGACCACAAAATGAGGTAGAATTCAGAACTTTGTCTGCAAATTGTCGGGTGCGATCTGGCATGATTCTGTGTCTGGAGCATATTTGCAGTGCGTAGCATTGACAACAGATTTGCACTATGGGTGGAGTGGAGGTGAAAACAGTGGAGCGGTAGAGAAAGGCGTCCCCCTGGGTCACAGCGCTGGATTCCAGCGGCTTGCCACATCTGAACTGACCGTGGGCGGAGGTTCCAACCATGGTGTCCATGGGTACCGAGAGGGATCGCCTAGGCTGGCCTTTACCACACCTCATCTCACCTGACCTTCCTTCACAAAAACACACGGGCAAAAAAACTAATAATGCATCAGCGGTTTGACTGACAGCAAAATTCCCAGGGACCTAGCGATCAACACAGTAGACGTAAACATGAACGCCTGTGGCGTTAAGTAGAAGTTCCAATGGAATGAAGGTGAGATTTGAAGAATAAAACAACGAACATTCATATGTTTCGTTCTCGCCTGTCCGTCAAATGAACCAACGACCTGGCCAAACTGGATGATTTAACGTGTAGATATCAAACAGAGGTCATGGAATATAACGTCATTTCTGTAGCCTATGTCCCAGATCCACCTAGTACACAACAATGGTGAACAGGGCAAAGCCCTTTGGATCCTGTGGCTTTATTTCTGAGAAGGTTGTGAGAAGGAGCTGTGGAACAGCGGACACAGCAGACATACACCTCCGAGGGACATTCCGGCGAGTGACAGCTTTTGCTCTTCGGGTGTGAAACTGGTGTACAGATCTGCAGCAGGCCACAACAACACATCTAACACTCAAACCCTTGGCCCCGCTCACATCTAACTGGCAGCAGGCCACAACAACACATCTAACACTCAAACCCTTGGCCCC
>JAOYSI010008204.1:0-11663 GCA_025775065.1 Hiodon alosoides | reverse complement strand
TGACATGGCAACATGTGAAAAGCGCTGTATAAAAATAAAATTGATTGATTGATTGATTGATTGATTGATTGATTGAAAGCACAATGTAAAAAATTGTCCTCTTTACTTAACTTTCTCAATTTATTATCAACCTCAGTTCTCGAGACATTTATCAATCTACCGGTTCCTTAAAAGGACAGAAATCGGGCACTCATTTGCATGCAAAATAGTGTAAAATTACCACTTGAACAAATAGGCTATTTGCTATTATTACAGACTGTTCCTGTTAATTATTGCGCTTGTAACGTGTACATGTCCTATGGGACCTGAGCTTATTTTTATCCGTAACATAACTGAGAGTTAAGATCTTCAGGACTGATTGTGTTATTATTTTGGTTTCTTTTCAGCCACTGTAATTACCCAGCAAAAACGCCATATGTGCTCAGACATACCAGCACTGTTAAGTGATTAAGCTGGTTCATCTGTACAGACATTATTTTCTATAGATAATTTACTCCTAATGTATATAATTAGTTGCAAATAAGAAGCTAGTACATTTAAACGCACATGGCCTTTATTTCTGGCTAAATTACCATGCAAATCTACATTGGGCCTGGTAAAACACAACCGGGACCCTGAAGAGGGGAAATCCCTCTTTGTATTTGTGCAGTGAAATAAGTGGCCCAACGCAAATAAAAAACATTTGAATGTGCAACGTATTTGATGCCAGCTGAAACATTTGCATGTGCTGAAAAAGAAACTGGGCTGGGACAAGGTGGCACAGGGGTTAACATTGCTGCCTCACAGCAAGAAGGTCATAGGTTAAATTCCTGCTTGAGGTGGGGTATTTTCCTGGGCCTTTCTGTGTGGAGTTATTGTCCCTACCCCGCCAATCACATTTAATAAAAAAGTATTTAACAGCATTATCTTTTAGAGAAAGTATTTTATTACTTTTACTCAGAAAAAGTAAAACGCAAACATTTAAAATGTGATTAGTGGATTGCCAAAATTTTGATTTGGTCACAGCCTTGGGCCCGAATAAGAAGCTGGCTCAAGAGAAGCCAACTTCATCCTCGTTACTTGAGATCAGGTCGCATTGGTTAGTTATTGCGTTGTGGCTGCATCTTTTCATTCCACAAAATCAGCCTTGACTCCCAAAAGAATGAATTCAGGGACATGCGGAAAATAATAAAATGAGTGACAGGGCAAGAGCCTGACTGAAACCTCTGCATCACGACTCCTCCACAGAACTCCCTCTTCTGTACTCATCCACACACCTCGTGCCACAGAACGCAGCACAGTCACAATCTTGTGCCCTTTCTGAAACAAACGATTTTAATAATAATAGCAATAAACTCCACACTGATAATTATCAACAGTAACTGTAGCAATAATGACAACAATAATAATAATGTGCATTTACTCTTCTGCTATCAACATTTTTTAAGAGAGGAGTGTTATCATTATTAGCGTATATGCACTTTGAGCCTTCGATTGTCAGCCTCAACCCGGCGTCGTGCTGTGGTACGTGTTGTAGGAGGGACATATCTCAAGCTCGTCTACCATCAAGATACTTTTGAAAGCAAAAGTGATACAGGGTCTGTCTTATTAGAGCCTGGACAATTTTATTGTATTTTTACGTATTTAATTCTCTTGAAAGATAAAAAAAACTATTTGTTAAACTATTTGTTAAACTATTTGTTAAATGGCCCTATTCCTAATGCCTGATCAGTCCCGAACTGGAGAAAACGGCTTGGCACTTGCATTTTAAATCTTGAGATAATTAGGCACGTCTGACATACATACACTAGTTTTTGGTTTTTTTTATGTGTCACTACACTTCACAAGTACCACTCAAGTTAGATCCCTTGTACCAAGTATGCATCACCAAGCCTCTGCAAATCTACAGACAGCAGGGCATCCCTTGCCTGGGACAGTCGGTAACAATACAGAGAGGGAGGCGCAGCACATCACCAGGGGGAGAGAGCCTTCTTAATAGCCTTGTCAAACATAATGCAACTTCCCATTTAGCATCCAACCATTAGTCGTTCTCGTACAAACAAAAGAAAGATGGGCCACCCGCATGTTACTTCACAGAGGCTCACCACCTCTGTCTGGTGACCCGGACAATTGACGTCAAGCGCCTGACTGATACCTAGAGCTTACTCACAAGAGACCTGTGGGCAGCTAAGACTAGAGCTTTAGTGAGATGCCATGCATCTTTAAGATTCACTACCTTTATCACTTTCCTGCTTGCCCTAAGCTGTCAATGGAAGAAAGGGTTGGTTTTTATTGGTGGAGGGCTGGCAGACAGAGATGCTCCCTTCGACATCCCAAACGGTTCCTCCAAGGCTATGGGTCTCCTCTCTGACAGTGGTAAGATAACACATCAGGATAGCCTTGATTTAGGTAGAGGCGCTGACGGTGCAATTGATTTGTATCTCGCCATAAATCATACATTAATGTATGAAGATCACACATTATCTCCACGCCTGTCCTTTTGCAGTCAGCGGGGGTGGGGGCTGGAAGATTACACCTAGTCTATGCATTTTCTTCCATGGCCCATAACTCTTTGGTTTTTCCTAAGTTAACGTCTCAGAATCCCTGGGGCAGAAGATGGAATATGGAGCACTGACGTGACACACCAGAAGCCCCTTTGTAGGCCTCTGTACAATGAGTTTTAACTCTTGTGCCAGTAGTGTACGTGCTAACAATAAGTCTGAGAAGAATTTTAATGAATCAGAAGTGTGCCGCGCGCGTGCCTTATGGGACATTGACTGGCATCTCTGCGTGTCAAAGAGAACAATGGGGAGGGAGAGCTGCTCCAACCTTCAAACTGTGTCAAAAGAGCTCAGCATGAGCTCTCCCAGGACAGAAAAGTCAGCCCAGCACTGGGGGTCAGTTTCAAGGCATGCTCCCGTGGCTACGGAATTAGTATGATCAGATGTAGCGGAACGAAAGATTTGCTCCCCTTGGCTTTTTTACTGATGGCCCCGTGCGGCACCGCACGTACGGCGCTTGTGAATTGCACAGGGAACAGGGATAGCATGAAGGATTCCGGAACAAAACAACTGAGCTGCCCACACCTCGAGCCAATGCCTAAGCACATTTCAAAATGACTGTTCACTGAAACCGAATGCGGACGATAACGGAGCCCTTTCCACGTTTCACCACTTGTCTAGCAAAAATCAGCAGTACTGAGAAGGCTACTGAAAAACATATAAAGCCAAACACCTGAATTCAAACTACCAAACAATATTGGGCTCTTTCGGCTGGGCTGTTTACTGTTGCATTTTAAGTGTTTGTTCCATTGTAAATAATAAAAATACTTAGGATTGTAAAAAATTGCTATTAGTTCTTTGACCCTTTGACATATCTAAAACTCTGTATGGTGCAAATTGTCACATTTTATTTAGAGAAATAGCAATATTGTTTTTAGGTTTTGTTGTTTTCTTTGATGAAAAACAGCAGAAAAAATATTCTATTCCTTTTCATGAAATTCAAGGGAAAACAGTTCCCCAGGCATTAGTAACGTGCCGTGCAGTGTTTCACAACACATTAAAGCCTGAAAATTCTGTTTAGGTTCGATAGGGCTCGTCTTTGAGCCCCTGTTCGGATCTTAAATTATTATAAAACCATGTCATTATAATGACGACAAGGATGCACGTCAGACTTAACAAGCACTGATATTTTATTCAGCAGACCAACAAAATCTGATTGGCTTGTTAAAGGTTTAAGTACAGCATGAAGGGCACACATATGTATTATGTCTATCTTTGTCTATCCTTTAAGCAGGGTTGGTCACCTGATGTCGGTCCATCAGCCCAAATAGTTGCCCGCCCACTTTCACGCTGACCTCTGGGTCTGCTGATTCTATGCGGCTGTGTCTGTTGCTGCCTCAGGGCCTCTCTTGTCGGTGCTTGATGTTTATATTCTCCAGGAAAGACCATTTTTTACTCTAGTTCACAGTGAAGAAACCAATAATAACAAAAAGTGTCTTCACTGTGAATTACCGTGTAGATGCTTTCAGTGTCTACCCAAGCCATCATTTTCGTGTCAAGTGTTTTCTGCTGAGGTTTATGACATAATGCTGGATTGAGACACTGGGTCAAAATCCCTCATAAAGCTTTGGTAGCCCAAAGTGTAGGGGGTGAATGGATTGAAAACGATATTCAGCTCTTGGCTTACTAAGGAGATCTGGAGAGGGTGGCTGCTGTGGCACTGTGGCAAAGATTTATTTTCTAGATTTAGAAAAAAACGGCTAGATTTATATACCTTTTACTTTGGTGAGGAAAAAAAAAGCTTTTTTCTCATTTGCACAGTAGGCTACTTGTTGACACTGCTAGCCTGTAGGCTCTCAGAAAGAAGGCAGTTGATTGGTAAGTGGGCGGTGCTCGGCCAATTGCACACTGCCTCTGTGATATCTCGTTCACCATTGGATAATAACATAGGCTGGATCGGAACCAGCGAACTCCAACTCATAGGGCTCAGCCTGTGCTTGGGTGAGTGCCTTTACCGACTGAGCCCCTCGGGAGACCAGGACAGCTTTTTTAAAATTGTGCTGTGCCATGTGTAGCAGACTGATACAGAGAGGGAGCTGGGGACACGTTGAAATTTTTATTCTATGCAGGTTGTGTCTAGTGGTGATTTAAATGACCTGGGTTTGATTCCCAGTCCAGCGTGGCGACACTTAGTTAACTCACGTAGGCAGCTGAGCTCCTCGGGGGTTCCCACCAACACCGCCTGCATGACGCATCTCTGTATGGTGCAAGGGAGGAAATCATGTTCAGGTCCAATCAAAAAATGGATAGGAAAACCCATGGAAAACCCCGTGTTTTGTAGCGGTACAGTTGTAGGAGATTCAAATTTCATCATTTCAGTTACCTGAAAAGGTACCTAAAAGAGAGTTTTTTTCCAGTTTGAATTTCTTATTCTTCCTAAATGACAAGTAAAAGCAATTCAATGCTGCTGCCGTTTCCCATCCCGGTGAATCCCTAGTCCAAGTGTGGCCCTTTGACCTGACATGGTCATATTCTTATATTTCCCTCAACTTTGGTTTTTGAACTCTGGAACCCACATATATAACCAGAGCAGAGATCGACAAAACAAACTTACAAAAAAAAAAAATAAACCCTTCAAGTTCTTTTTGTTTCCGGACACAAATATAACGCGGACACACACACAAAACAATTTTGGAAGCAAAGTTATTATCGGCCCCTGTAAATGTTTCCCAGCAAGCAGTGCTTCTGAGCAGAATGCAACTACACTCGCCTTCAGATGAAATAATGTGTTTGTTCATGTCGGTGGGTGGGATGGAAAAGATTCCAGCGTGGTCTCTCCATTTTACTGGCATTATAATTTTTTTTGACTATATTTCTCTCTGAAATAAAAAAAATTCATATGTAATTTCATTTTCAGCGTTCGCCCTAATTCTTACGAAAGTCCATAAACCTTCTTGTATGTTTCCTGTTATAGGACAAGGTTTAATAATCCAAATGGTACAACACAGTGTATGGTAATTCATTCACTGATATTTGCCGAGGTGGAAGACAATATACGAGTAAGGATTAAGAAAATAATGCAAAACCTCATTATCTCTTCAGGTTCTGCACACCATGTTTGTGACTCATGATGATTAATGTAGGCTAAATAAAGAATAAAGGTGGTTATGAAATTTCCTCTTGTGCTAGTGATAGCCTGTTGAAAACGCAGCCTTGCCTGTGTGCCTCTTACATTACGCGGTGTTCCTGGTCTTCAGCCCAGCTGAACTTTTCTTCATAAGCATTCAGGACAACGTTTAGTACATTATTCATGCAGGCATTGCCTTCCAGAGGAACCAACACAGCCTAACTTTTTATATGTTTCCTATTTGCACAGTTGGATATTTACTAAAGCGTTTCAAGTTAAGTACCTTGCTCCAGGTCAGAAGGCTCCAGAACCTCCTCCTTATCCAGTACACCACCCGCTGCCCACCTACCGCAGACACACAGGATTACAGCAAACACTGCCCCCCATTTCTAACAAACAAAGCCCCATGTTCAAGAAAGACTGCCAACAATGCTATTTAAGTGACATATAAAAATTTCCAATTTATGTGTGTGTGTGTGTGTGTGTATATATATATATATATATATACATACACACACAAACACACATTAGAAAATTGGCTAAACTATATATTTTATTTGTACTACAAATATATATATAATCTATCCAGAAGCCCTAACAATAACGAGCGGTAAGGTTAATGATCTCTTGCTGGGGCCAAGAGCAAGTAAGAGCTTTTAAAAGCTTTTTACTCATGTTGTTAATCTACAAGAATAGTCAATGGTACCCGCACAAAATAATTTGTTGCACTGCAAAAGACATTTCTTCCAGGTTACTAGAAAGTTGTCTCTCTGCACGGGTCTTATTGCTCTTGTCACCAAGTTGCTCACATAAAATCACTTACATTTCCTTATTAGATCCTAGCATTGAGATTAACCAGGTTCTTACTTGGAGTAATAGTGCCTCCCCTGAATTATCAAATGGAAAGGATCCCGAAATTTAACTTATGTTGGTTGCTCCGGATAAGAATGTTCACAAAGCCAATAAATAAAAAAGTAACCAAGCTTGACGTTCTCTGCTGAGAGAGTCTGAGAGGACCAAATTAAAAGTACATCAATATGCATTGAGATTGATGCTCCTTCACTTGTGGAAGATGTAAAGTCAATGAAGCAGTTGCATCGTCTGTTGGGGACTGATGACAAAAGGCAAGATGGGATAGATTGCTCTTCAGTCATTCCTCCAGCATGTAAATTAACACAAGACATTCAAATTCCCTTCCCTCGACAGCTATGTTTTATTTATTTATAATTTTTCTAACAGTTTAACAGCCATATTGTGCAGCTAACTTTTTAATGAGCTCGGTGCAAAAGTGAGAAAGTTTTAGTAGATCCTCAAAGTGTTTATTTCTTAATTGTTTGATAGACTATTGCCTATCAAACAATTAAATTATTTTAAATTACAATTAAATTATTATACAGCGATTACATAAAACGTTACAAAATGCGAAAAAAGATGCTTATTTTCCGATACGAAGTATGGCCTCTGATTTCAGTCTGTTTACTGTCCTTCTGCTCTGATCGAAGTATGGCCTCTGATTTCAGTCTGTTTACTGTCCTTCTGCTCTGATCTTCGCAGATTTACGGTGACATGTTATTATTCTCCCTCAGGATTCCCGTCATGTCAGCCTTCTTGGAAACACAGGGAGACAATGAGAACGCGACATTCCTAAAAGGAAAGAGACTCCCACACTATTAGCTTATCCACATCCACTCAACTCTTGCATTTAAACATGACCGAGCCGAATGAGGGACTTAGTCTTTTAGGGTTCACCATCATGATTGTTGAATTCAGAAGAATTTAACATGTCAGGATAATTATGTAACATTGCTGAGTCATAAAATAAATGACATACAAACAATTAGGGAGATCAGTAGGCAGTGATAACTGTGGCACTGTGTTTTATCAGGTTCCTGGGCGAAGAGTATCATTTCTGTAGACTAAAATGTTATAAATCACTTTGATCAGCTGAGAGGGTTGATTTGATGTGCAGTTGTTTTTTAACATTTTATATCAGTTGAGATGACAGGAGTTTTATTTCTTGAATGGGCTGACAGTTGAAGCCTGTCTTTCCAAAAATTGTATGTATTCAAAATGGTGGGTGGCTAATCATTCATTCATTTATTTTCAGTAACCGCTTCTCCACTTCAGGGTTGGGGACACTGGAGCCTAACCAGGCAAATAAGGGTATGAGGCAGGGACCGTATGCAAGGCCAGAGGACAGATGAACAGACAGAAAGATGCAGCCACACGCTTACACACATAGGGCCAATTTCGCAAATGCCAAATCGCCTAACTCGCAAGACTTTGGGAGGAAACCAGAGCATGTGCCTCCCCACAGACAGAGAACCCATGTTGTTTTCAAGAGAGTGATGATTTTTTAAAGACTTTTTCTGATACCATTTCAAAGTAATTTTCTTTTAGATCCAGACCAAAACTAAAATTTAGGTGCAGAAAGTAGCTTTGGCCAAACAAAACAATAATGCCCGATTCCAGGAGAGCTGAAACACAGGCAGCTGATGCGCCAGGCTATATATAGAGTACTTGCAATAGCAAGTCCTTCTTTGCCGTTTTATACAGTCATTCATTCTCAGACACAAAATTAACGTTTCCTGTTCTTTTCTTCTTTTTTTTGCATTGTTGAAGTGTTGGTCCCGCCCCTCCTTCGATCTAATTGGTCAGCTGCAAGAAAATTGATGAGTTCTGTTTTTTTTTTGTTTTTTTTTTACAAAAATTTAGCCGTTTTCAACTCAATACAATAACATGATAGGGACCCATCAGCTAAATGTGAAAATAGCGCTCATAGCTTTGCTTGGGTTTCGGTGCACATAAAATGCGTTGTTTGCATTTAGATCAATGACAAAAACATGCCGGCGTTGTCACAAAAACTTCCCGGTGGATACAACCCCTCAGGTGTGTCAATCAGGCCTACTCTGTGGACACGTTAGCAGAACTTCCTGTCTCTCAAGAGCGACTTGAGTCACTGCTAAACTGAGTGGCAGAGGCCGATGGGCGGGTAAATAAACTGATGTTATGTTTATCTCTCTGTTGATCAGCATACACACTAGACATTGTCCTAGTTTTCAAGTAGTCACAATTGGCCCATAAAACTCAGGAATCTGTATGTTTGTTTTTCCCCCTTAGGGAACATGCCTACATAAATTAATGGGCTTATTTCAGGTAAAAATATAACCAATCATGGGTGTTGTCAGTATTTGTACAATGATAGCAATATAAATGAAATATTACAAAATACCATTAACATTCAGACCTGAATGAAGATTTCCTTTTTTTTTATAATCACTTACATGTACTTAGTGGAATTTCTTCTTATTCGTAATGTATTTGCGTTTCATTTGGTCGAATGAGTGTCCTTTATTGCATTATTGACCTGGGTACACAGGAGGAATGTGGCCCACTGTGACCGGAATAATGAGGATTGGAACAGGAGAAATGTGTTCTCTGTCATAATGCAAAAATGTGTTCTGTTTTCGAAACATGAGATTTAAATTTGCATAATACCAAGTCTTTCTATTTATCAAAAACCCCTTTATTTCATTTAAGACGATTCTGTCTTTTCTTAATGGGTCTTCATTGCTCATATATTTGCAGAATGATATTTCTGAAGCTGTTACATCCGTTCCGAAGAAGATGGTCCCATCTCAGTCTCATCATCTAGAATGATCACTCTATAATCAAACAAAATCCTGAATTTGTAATAAAAGGTGAAACATTCAGTTTTGTTTTATAATAACAATCATATTTAGCAAAGCATGTAGGTTTCAGATGTGCAACGTCAAAATAATTAAATATACATTTGAAACACCTTTGTTCATGAATTCAAGCATAAAGTACAAAGTACAGCATATGTTCATCCTCTCACAAAACATGTCCTTGCATAAAATTGACTAAATAGCATCCGTTGCTTTTTCCGTAATCAATAGTGGCTCACCCTACGACATGGCTGAAATGTGGCAGGTGAAGTGGAACTTGATATGAACACAGAGACCACTAGAAGCAACAACAAAAAATTAGTTATAACTGAAACAGGACTTCATGGACCTGCAAGAAACACTCTTCCCTCGAGAATATTTAAAAAACAGACGCCTGTTTTTAATACTCCAACAACACTCCACACACAGACATACTCTTTCGCCTACTCCTGGGGTCTGGGTATAATTTTTGAGTTTTTTCTGTTTGGCTCTAGTTTTTTGTTTGTTTTTTTGGTGGGGGGGGTATTTGTAATTATTTTAATCACTCATGATTTAATAAGACCTTAATACAAGCAGTACCCAACTTCCGTCTTGCTCATTTACAGTTCCTAAGCAATGAACCATGTGTTACGGTAGCAGGCAGCATTTCTAACGACCCTCCTGTATCTCTCAGATGAAATAGTCATTCACGCTTAATAAACACACACGTTTTCACCGTTTAACTAGGACCCAGACATCGCAGGTATATTTCCCAGGGCATTCATGCTATTTTTAATGTGATTAACTCAAAACAAAGTTCACCAGAAGCCCTTTCTGTCAGACACACTACATCACCCTCCAATAGGGTTCTCCCTTTGCATCCCGGCATAGACTGGCCGCTGCACTTTTAAAATCCTGCACCTGGCCCCAATTACGGGACAGGCCCACTGATCCACCACCTATACTGTTGATGAAAATTGTATCTTGTTTGCCCAATTGTATGCAATTACATTGAAAGTAAATGCTTTTTTCCCCACCAGGTGACTCCTTGGACAGAATGCGCAGAATACATCCATTCTCCCATATCCATTAATATGCACTTGCGTTTGTTGCTTGTACTTTAACATTATTTAAATGTCATTTCTTCAATATCTAGGCTGACTGAGACAAGGTTTCCAGACTCTGTTATGATTGAGTCAGAAAACGAAAGAAGTTCAAAGCAAATCTTCCGCCCACTGATTTAAATCGGACTTATCATTTTTAATCTTTTTCTGCCACCATACTGAATAAAAGGAGATCTATTGATTTATGAAAAACTCACTGTAAAACCTTAGAGCAGAAACCACTGATGTCTTGTGATGTTCTTTTAAGTGACAATTATAGCCCAGTATGAGTGATTTATAGTGCCTGCATATGATGTATTATTGTCAAATTATTCAAAAATAATCAAGGCTAGTAGAATTGTTGTTTTTAACAGTTGTTTTTAAGCCGCATTTTTAAGCCATCCGTTTCATACCTTATCATTTGTCCAGAATAATGAAACACACTCCATTATATAAAACTGTTATTTATCTTACTAATAACAACCCCTAAAACTGGTAGACTGAAATTATATATATTTTTGGAGCATTTCACCAATTAAAATAAAATTTTAAAACACTTCTTTTTTTTCACACGCTATACCTTGCTTATTAGCTGTTAATACATGGTTAATTCATAGTTTATATGTGACCACCGCAAGTAGACCCTGATCAAGTCAAATTTATTCGTACTGATTATTCAAGCAGGAGTTGAATACACTCTGAAGATGCAGTAAATAGCAATCTAAATAACAAAGTTATTAGCAAAGTTCTACATGATATATATATATTATTGTACTCGAGGGCGTCTTTGCGAAGCTACCTTGGGCCAGCATTCCCAGTGAACAACAGGCTCGGATGCCTCACCAATCACCAGCTTCCCTTTGGTTTTTCTGATCAGTTGACAGCAGAAAAACTTTGTCAGTGGTGGAAGGAGATTAGTGAAAGCTTTTTTCATTTATTTTTATTAATTTATTTATTTTTAGGCTGAAAGGGCACCACGAAAAAAAAGCAACAAATTTCCATGCACATACATATAAGTAAATAGAGTCTTTAATAGAAAGGCAAGTCATTTGTGACAACAGATTATGCAGGCGTTGTGCAATTAAATGTAATCTATACGGAATGAGGGAATGTAATTAACTGATTATGCCAAAGGCAGGACACAATTAGGAAATGAAAAATAATAACATGAAATAGCAAATATGTTTGATTCGTCATTGCTCCCAGCAGTTAGAGATTAGTTTCCCCCCCCCCTCTCTCTCTCTCTCTCTCTCTCTCTCTCTCTCTCACTCTCTCTCTCTCTCTC
>JAOYSI010008202.1:0-11665 GCA_025775065.1 Hiodon alosoides | reverse complement strand
TGTCCTGACCCTGTGTCACTATCCTCACCTTGTGTCACTATCCTCACTCTGTGTCCATATCCTCACCCTGTGTTACTATCCTCACTCTGTGTCACTATCCTCACCATGTGACCCTGTCCTGACCCTGTGACCCTGTCCTGACCCTGTGTCTCTGTCCTGACCCTGTGTCACTATCCTCACCTTGTGTCACTATCCTCACCTTGTGTCACTATCCTCACTCTGTGTCACTATCCTCACCATGTGACCCTGTCCTGACCCTGTGTCTCTGTCCTGACCCTGTGTCACTATCCTCACCTTGTGTCACTATCCTCACTCTGTGTCCATATCCTCACCCTGTGTTACTCTCCTCACCCTGTGTTACTATTCTGACCCTGTGTCCCTATCCTCACTCTGTGTCTCTGTCAATGTGCAATATCTCTTTGTATCTTTGTTTAGGTTACAGACTGCACTTAAGCTATTTATTCTGCTTCCTGTTCAGTGAACTGACCAGTGGGTTATTATAAGAAAACAAAAATGTATTTCAATTTCCTCTCTGGTGTTTGTTGTTTGCCATCCAGTATAAGTATTAAATTAAAATGACAGTAATAATAATAATAACAATTATTATCATCCTTACCTTCATCATGATTGCTTTCAAAGACGTAAATGCAGTGTTCAGTTTCGTCTGCAAACTCTGTTATTTTGCTAAGTTCAGAGTTAACCGCGTGTGGTGAGAGGTCAGAGTGGAAAGACCGGGCTGTCAGTTGGTTTTAGTTCCAACTCTACCGCCTTGACCCCACTTTCCCTGCAGGGCAGTGGTGATGGGCTGTGCCTTCAGTGGAGGGTGAGCCGATGATAACCACGACCCCAGCTTCGACATGGCCTGACTCTACTCTTAACCCGGTCACGACCGGCCTCAGACGCTGATCATTACTGGTCTCAGCCCTTTTGTATTCATGGGCAGGGCTGTCCTAGGAAGGAGCTCAGAATATGTGCAAAGACCAGGCAGATCCTCCTCTGCCCCAGGGGACAAACAAAATGAAATCAACATCAATCTTGTCCATCGCGAGCAAGATTGTTTTCGTATCCTACTTGACATTTGGAGACGACGTTCTGGAAACAGGAGTGGTATCGTACTGCGTGAGACCCAGTGCATCTGGTGCGCTCTGGTCTGCTGTATTCCTGTGGGCTCATTTTTGATGGTCAAAGGAATGTAACGTCAGGCATGACCAGAAATCTGTATCTCCTGTCTCTTGCTTCCGAATGTTAGAAGCGTCAGCTAGAATCGTCCTCCGTCTGGTTCTTTAAACAAAAATGCAATCACGCTTTGTAAATGAGGATGTAGTCCTGTTGGCTATTTACCCAGCGGCTGGGTACGAAGAGTCCACTGCCTCGGTATTCCAGCCACAGCAGTCGTGACTGAAGAGGGATTAGACTGCATTAGCGCCGTCTCTGGATCTTGGCTCTCGGATCCGATTCTCACCTCCGCCCCCTGCCAACAGAAGCCGCGGGGCTGAGTGTTTCTGACACTTCCGAACATTGGGGACCCCATTCTGCTGAGTTTCGGGGAATTGGATTTGGCTGCCAGATTTGAATTGTGTTTCAAAATTCTTAGCGTCCGTCTCCTTTACGGTTTTCACGCAAGGCAGTGCGTTTCGCTGAAAATGGGTATTTGGTATTTGTCAGAGCAGAGATGGTTTTCATTTTCCTTTTACTTCAATGTGAAAGCACTAATAACTTTGGGCTTGTTTTACAGCAATGAGAACAGAAAATAAAGTCTAGCTGTCTTTCAAGCAAGGTCGTGTTTTATTGATCCGAGTTCTTGAAAAAGGTACACCAAGAGTTCATGTTTATAACAGCAATGCACTGTGTCCAAGTGTTTCTAATTTCAGTTTCACACGAAAACTGAATGTTTCTATCTGCACTGCCTGTGATTTAAAATTTTTTTTTTTAAAACCCTCTTTAATCATTCTGCAGAGATGACAGACAGCTGTGTTTAAGTATAGAAAAGCTTGGCAGCCTTGTCCTTGCTGTAATGCTTGGCGTTTGTTTTCCAGAGCCCATCAGGTGCTGAAGAATAACGCCCATGGTGAATCCTCATCTTGTTTTTACCAGTTTGACATTAAGCTGCGCACCGCCCACAGCTAAGTTCCTTGTGGAGGAAAAACGGATGGGCCTCTTTCTGACTGGGGTTCCAGGTTCTGCCCCCAGAGAGGAGAAATCAAAGAAATAAATGGTAACTTTTAATGAAGTCACCTAGATGGCCTCTGAGGGACGCTCCTCCACATCCGTTTCTGTGTCTGTGGCATCTTTCCGATTCCGAGCCTGCACTAATACAATTCTGTCTGGGCCCTAGACTGTAAACCGTACATTCACACGATCGCACACGTTCGCGAATAAACACAGACGCTCACAGACATAAATATACACCGACACACACACACACTCACTCACACGGGCATTTAAGCAAATACACGCAAGCGTGGTCATGCACACGCACACATACTGACACACGCATTCGCACACTCAAACAGCTTCGACTGTTTATATCCGTCTAAAGTAAGTAGCTAAATTGTAAAGATGTCAGGCTGTTTGTTAAATTGTGAAGACCGGATTAAGAATGAACTTTCTGCACAGTGTATATTAGCAATGGAATTGTGTGTGTGTCGCTGTATTGTTCAACTGGAATTTAAAACAGTTAATTAAAAAGCTAACACCGAAAAATTTAATAGAATATTTGACCCCCACTGTCTTTCTGACTAATGACATGAGTGTTTAATTCTATTCTATTTTATTGAATTATGATAAAATGATGCATTCAGTTAATTACTAAAACTTTAAGGATACACACAGAAATGCATTCTCACTTCATGCCTGGGGAAACTGCTTTCACAAATTGCAACCTAAACTGTGAGTTTATAAATGTCACAAACAACACCAAGCGTGCCGCCTGTGAATTAACGTTGAAATCACGCGTTAGCAACGCTTGGTACAGATACATAACGCACACAGGAAGTGTTTGGGGTGGACTTTCAATCTCTTCCTTCCAGGCCCGACTCTGCCCCCCCTTTTGATTATATACTAAGAACAGAGTTAATCCTGGTGTGTCGAGAATAGAATAAGGATCAATCACAAATGGCAGGGAGACATGAATGTTATAACGATAGACTCTGGATTTTTTTTTTAACGGAATAAGCTGCATCTCAAAGCAATGATTAGTTATGAATCACTTTTCTTAGTAGCAGTATATTGTCACATTGGATAAATGACATTTTTGATAGAATCTCGATTTGTTGGGTCTCTGCTGCCACAGCCCTATCCGTTAGGAAAGGCTAGGAAAGGCATTCTTCTGTACCTTCAACACAGAGTGGCAGACTGTCTCGGCGGCTGCACAAACAGTCGTCACTATGGCAACATCTGGTGGCATTTAACAAACATGCATCAGCGCCTGGATGGATATCAGACTGTTTACAAACGCGCCAGTCAAAGAGACCGTTTTGCTATTTCAATCCTGCAAGCATTACGTCGTCTCTTTTTTTCCCCTAAACGAAACGGATATCTGCCAGAGAAAGTAATCTGTTTCTAAAAGTGGTTTGTAAGATTAGGAGAAAATGACAGACAACATAGGTGGTAAAATAACATTGGAGAGTTTTCATTATTTTAAGAGCATAATATGGTGTTGGGGGGGGTGCGTACCTGGGGATTTTCCATTAGCATTTAACCCTTTGGAAGGTAGTGGAGTGCTAGCTGAATCTCATACCAGACAGCTCCAGAAAAGAAGGGCCAAACCCATGTCTCCATTTTAATCATTAACGAATGCAAGTCTGACCTAAAACTGTACATGTCGCTCATTGTTTCAGGCCAAACTAAAATGAGCAGCTGGTACTAAAGGACGTCTAATTGCCTACCATGCAGCTGCAAATGTATCCTCAAACTGTGATAATTTGCTGTGATAATGTCCCGTGTTTGAAATAATCTGCTTTGCTACATACCAATTGTAGATATTGTGTTCTTTGGGGGCTTAATTAACATGTCTAGCCTCAGAAGTCACATGTGCTGAAAGTAAAAAAATTGGCAATGAGTGTTACTGACAGATAACATTTTTTCCCCCCATTTGTCACTAAAATAACTGTATGAAACGAAAACTGTACAATTGAATAGCACTCGGTTTTCAACAGGTGTCATGAACTCATTTACATCTGCCCAGCAGAGTGACACCAAATTTGCATATCAAAAAGATCCAGCTTAGTATTGTAAAAAACGAATTTACAGAAATTCCACGCGCTGCATTGCTCCCTGTCGAGAAAAATTGTTGAGGCACAATACTCTGGGGCCGCATTCACCAAGGTGTCCTGACCGGGCCCTCCAGTTACAGGACTCTTTTACATTTTCACAATGCATTTTGCATCTTCAGTCCGGGTGCGGCGTGGTGTGGGGTTGTCCGGGGTTTGCCTAGGGTTGCATGGGGTTGTACGGGTCCGCCTCTAGACAACGGCTGAGATAACACGGCTTGCCGAAACACAGCAGCTCGGCTGGCTGATGCCGTGTCACTGTGAGGACCCACGTCTTACTTCCCATGGGTCTAGATAAACTAAACGTATAAGCTATGTCTTTACCATCACCACAGCTTGGCGGGAGTTCTCTGTGACGGCTCGTAGTAACAGGCCAGCGGCTCGTGCCATGCTGAAAGAGAGGGGCGAAATTCCGCAGACGTTTTATCTCCCTAAAACCACATCCGACACAGAGAATTCGGGGAGACACCTACATAGGCATACTACACCAGATTTACTACGGTAACAGTCAACTATTCTGTTTTTCTTTTCTTTTTTTCTGTCTTCCTTAAGGGTAATACTCTCCGTATCTCGTTTCCATTATACATTGAGGCAATGGCCCATCATGGCTTCCTGGTGTTTTTTCATATTGACGTGACCTATTTGGTTAGACAATTCCTTTGCTTTTCAGTTCAGTTCTCCGGAATGAGCTCCCCCCCAGAACCCTCTTCAGCTCCGCTTGCATGCTTTGAGTAATGAGCTTGCCACGGCCACGAGCCACCCTGGGCAGAACCGAGCGGTCCAGCGACGGTACTCGACATTACCAGAGCTGGGTTAAATGTAATCTTAGCCGCACGCAGGCAAAAACGACAACGCACTTCTAGGGCAGAACTGCACTGGGAAGGACCGAGGGCTTTAGCGATGGAAATCGACGTTACCAGAGCTGGGTTAAATGTAATCTTAGCCCCACGCAGGCAAAACCGACGACGCTTTTCTAGGGCACATACACAAGACAGACACACACACACACACACACACACACACACGCGCGCACGCATGCACACACGTACACACACGTTAATGCACATAAACACCACAGACGCACTTGCACACACACACACACACACATACACACGTCACACATACACATACGCATGCACGCGTACACACACTTAACGCACACCGTGAAACAAATCCCCCAGCTTGTTTATCGAACCTTCGGTGGTCAGATGTCTCTCTCAGTTTGTTTCTCTTCCAGCTTCCGTGTTTGAATAAACTTGCTCCCCCTGCATCCCGGTTAGCATAACAAGCTGATAACCAGCTGATAGCAATTGACCGTGCTGACAATTCTAATTACCAAGTCAATGATTCAGTGTACCCCTTGCCTCTCCCCTGAGTATAGCTGCAGATCATTATAGTACCATGAGCTGCAGCTATAACAACCATGCTTATACAGGCAAGGCTGGCGATAACCTTAATGCCCTACAAAAGGCCTGTCAGAGGAGCTGGCAGTGGAATCGCTGCTGCTTTTTTAGCCACCGAACAGAATGTGTCTGAAAGTCACCTCGCGGTTGCGTCCGCGCTGCCCCCCAGCTAACACAGGACATGCTCATGACATTGCCGTTGCATTGTGGCAATAATTGGAAACGCTGTGTGACAGTCATGCAAAAGTTGGGTCCACACAAGTGTAAATTTCACAGTCCAGGTCTGAAATGTGTGCAGGCCTAGCTCCATCCCCAAGAGGCTAATAAGAGGACACGGCAATCAAGTGGTGATGGCTTTTTAATGAGTGCACAAAGAACCTCGGTAAACACAGTCTTTAAGAAGGGAACGGAGTTGCTTTGGCTGTGACTTTCAGACATACGGCTAACTCAGGCAGTGCTAGGTGCCTGTCTGTGTAATGGTCCAGCTGTAAGTCTCACATTGGGGTTGCTGGTAGAAGAGACGAGGTAATCAACGCTCTGGGGCGCGGGGTGGGGAGGAGTAGGGATGTAAAGCATAAGCAAATCGGCACAGCGTCTCTGTGACTCAAATAAAGGCAACGGCATTGAAATAATTTAGATATCCACGAGGCGCTTTGTGTAACCCCATCACCCCATCCACTTTCTTCGTGGCTGTTCTGAGATGTCAAATGCATGCTTTTTAAGGCTCAACTCTGTAGGAAATTCTAAAGGTTGAATGTATTCAATCATTAACAGCTGCATGCAGAGAACAAACACGCTTATGAAGAAGAAGAAAAAACCAAGCTTATGGTTTTGAGCTCCGCATGTTTAGGAAACGGGAGAGCTGCACATTTTGGTTCACAATCGGGTGCAACGCCTGAATACATGCCGGCCATGCCATTCCCAGAGAAAGGGGATTTGTTTTCCACGCTTGATCTTTAACGGCCTCAACATGACAAGTTCATGGTTTTTGCTCCAACCTTAGGAGCAAATTAGCCTTGATCGTAGAGTTTCCTTAAGCTCGGCCATTTGCTCAGTCTGACAGGTGTTTCAGTTTCAAAAGCCACAAATTGTGCCTTTTGCGATAGCATTTGTTTTTCATGTGTGGGAGGAAACGTACGGAACATGGCTGAGACAGTAATTGGACCAATTAAGCCAGGGAAATTGGCTTGAGAGAAAGGAATTAAATTTGACCTTTCAACCTCTTCACACTTTCTGGGAAGGCCTTTGTGTTTAATTTCCTCATATGTCAGCCAAAAAAATGTATATTGGACTTGCTGTAAAATGCACAGGTCAGACCCATCTCTGCAGAGTGTGATTTCTATCAAACCGTCCTGTTTGATGCCAGACACAGACAAGTATCCAACCAGCCAGTGAGCAATTTCAGAAATGATAAATGACTGACGAAGCATGACTTCAGAAAGATTCAAAAAGTTTTCCGTCGCTGTTAACTGATTCTGCGGAAAAAGAGAATATGTTGTATTCGTCCATTTCCTCTTTGGTTGGTATCTGACGTACGTAAGCTTTAATAAAAATTGGCTTTACTCAAAGACAACTGCTGCCTGGCTCATTGAAGCATATTATCGTCACGGGGGCGGTTGGAGAGTTGAGTCTTCAGCTCCTAACGCAGCTTAGTTGACTATTGGCTCAGCTAGAGCTAGTCATGATTCGTGGTTAAGCAGGCATCGCACAGGAAAGTGCATTGTAAATGTTTTGCCATTTTATTATCAGTTATAGTATAACGATGGTCTCATACCTTTCCTATCAGAGTTTCAAGGAATGCCTCGTGTCACGTCTCACACCAAAGTCACAATATTGGAAACCTGCGCTATATATGTACGCTGCAAAATGTATTTTCTAATTTATCATGATTAAAAACTGAAAGAAAGAATTGTTCAAAATTTTTACTTCCAGAAAGGAAACTATTGTTGAAATATGTACCTCTGGTGTTAATTAAAATATTCTCCTTTTCTTCATTTAGCACATTTTATTGATTGATTGATTGATCAGTCATCTTGAGTGTCCGTGGTGAGTGAGGTCAGCACAAAGAGTAATGTTTTCACATTTCTTGACAGGGTTCAGTAGAACAGAGAAGCTTCTTAGGAAAGCACGGAAGAGGCTAGAAAATGATCAAACAAAGGGCCCAGACGAAAAGGACCGCTTTTGCCTTAATGCTCCCTTGCACGAGTAACTTCAGCTAACGTTTAAGCTCCATTTCTGGCGACTTCAGAACTGATGGATCAGAACAACTGATGGCGAAGAGGTGAAATGTTCTTCTCTCCGAGTGCCTAATAGCTGAATTTCTGGTTACAGCTGCGCTCAAACGACTCAGCTCAGAGTGCTCTTGACAGAGGCAATGAGAAGCCTAAAAAGGGAACTTTTGCCCAGTTCTCCTGTTTCATCATAGCAACACGTCTTCCTTGGCATGTCGTTATTATGGGTAACTTGCTACAGCGCAATATTTACTATATATATATATATTTTATGAACTGACATAGACAAAAAAAGTTGCAATAACCCATAGTAGCATCGTCGTAACCTGCTGTAAATAATTGATAAAGGATTGGAACCGGGTGCTATGGTCAGATGAGATGAAAATAAAGCTCTTTGGCCTCGCACTCCCACTGTGGACATGCACACCCGCTGTGGACATGCACACCTGCAGTGGACACACACACACACACACTGTGGACATGCACACACGCTGTGGTCACACACAGTGGACACACACATACACACACACTGTGGACATGCACACCCGCTGTGGACACACACAGTGGACACACACACACAGTGGACACGCACACACACACACTGTGGACATGCACACACACAGTGGACACGCACACACACACACACACACACACACACTGTAGACATGCACACCCGCTGTGGACACACACAGTGGACACACACACAGTGGACACGCACACACACACACTGTGGACATGCACACCTGCTGTGGACACACACTGTGGACATGCACACACACTGTGGACACGCACACACACTGTGGACATACACACACACAGTGGACACGCACACACACACACACTGTGGACATGCACACACACAGTGGACACGCACACACACACACACACACACTGTGGACATGTACACCTGTTGTGGACACGCACCATGGACACGCACACACACTGTGGACATGCACACCAACTGTGGGTTTAGAGTCGAAAGAAGGGTGTGTCTGTAGGAGAGAACAACATGCCTACATTAAAATGGTGGTGGGTTATTTATGTTAAAGGGCTGTTTGGTTTCTAATGGTCCTGGGGCCTTGTGAAGGCCAATGGCATCTTGAACTACCAGGAAGTACCAGGACAGCAAGACAATGACTCCAAAGACACAAAGAATGATTTTTTGGTCAATTAACCAATGTTTGGCAAAGGTCATCTCAGTCCCTAGACTTTAACCTCATTGAAACCTCTTTAACCTCATTGATGGACAAGAAGAAAAAATTTGTCATGGGTGCCATCATTTTGGAGGGCACTGCAAATGTACATGATTATGTCCATTTTTGCAACGGAGTGAACGTAAAACGAATTTGTCTTTTTGCAAATTAGTGGCAGAAGTTTAATGCTTCCATCCAAGCATGAGAGAAAATCATCAGGCCTTGTCATGCTAAATAAACACTAGACAATTCACTGAGGTATATTAAGTTATCCATTCCCAGCATTTCAAACTAATAGGTTCACAGAGGATCTTGTCTTCGCGGGACTATCTGCGTTGGTATACCCAGAAAGAGGTGTTATTTTACAGACGACAGCAGGAGTCAGCGGGGAGGCTTCCCCACGCTGCTCTTTGCTGGAGGGCAATGGGCTTTACCTAACGAAGTGGCAGACCGCTGCAGCGTTGGCCCAGTGTTCTCACAAGAACGCAAATTGTGGTGCACATTGGGAATCATTTATGAGTGTCGTGGTGGGAAGAATAACAGCCGTTCTCACCAGGTCTGGCTGACAACGAGCGCATAACAGTCGCCCAGACACTGATCAAAGGGCACATCAATTTACATGGGCTACGAGGTTGTCTGGAGTCCCATGTGGGTGACAACAGGCGCCAGTTCAAAGTTGTGCCGAAGACTGAATTCTCCAAATTCATTTAATTCGGGAGGGATTATTGAGAATGCCACAGCACCAAATTAATCAGTTTCATTGTCCCAAAGAGAAATCGAATCTACGGAGAGGAAAATTAATCCTGCAAGGTTTATCCTGCACCTTGTAAATCAAGCCATAAATGGTGTATAGTTGTTAGTAGGTTAATACTAGGTGCATTGAAAGAAGCCGCTCTAGGGTGAAACATTTTACTCATTTAAGTAAATATTTTATTTTAAATATTATTTAATATTTATTTTTATGCTGGTTTTATTCAGAAACGTTTTAAACATTTTTAAATATAAAATAAAAAATAACGAATGAAACATATACAAATTGGTAATATTGCATAAAGGAGAGGCAGAGAAAAGGTTCTGATATAGGGGATTGTGATTTCCTTGTGAGAAAATGTTCTGATATAGGTGATTGTGATTTCCTCGTGACAAAAAGGTTCTGATATGGGTGATTGTGATTTCCTCGTGACAAAAAGGTTCTGATATGGGTGATTGTGATTTCCTCGTGAGAAAATGTTCTGATATAGGTGATTGTGATTTCCTCGTGATAAAAAGGTTCTGATATAGGTGATTATGATTTCCTCGTGCTCAGCTATATCTCCCACCGAATCTATCCGAATGAAAACCAAGAAAGGAAGCACAAAGTTTCAGCTTATAGTCGGGTTTTTAGAAGGCCCCATAGCCTAAACCATGTGCTTTCTTCCTTTTCACCATGAGACCCTGTACAGTCTGCCAAGCAAGGAATGTTGGGTGAATAACCACTTTGGACCTCTTTGAACTGTTCATTTGTTCATTGTTAGTGTTAGTTTTTAGTAATTTCCCCAAATAATCTGCCCTGCAGAGCCCTTCCTATTCTTAATTTAAACTGACTCACATCCTGTGTGTCTGGCTCCGCACCCCTGAACTTGATAATTCGGTTAAGGAAAACGAACGAGTGGAAATGTTGAAAGTCCAAAGCATTGTTCATCCGTTAGACAGAAATTAACCGAGCACCATTAATTTGGCATTGGATTGTTACAAACGATTCCACTAACCCAGCAAACAAGTCTGCCGGTAACAACAATCCAGCCCTAAATGTAAGCAGACTCAAAAATCTATGCCTCTGAAGAAAATAAAACTCAATTTCTCAATTACAAACACACGCTTCCACAACTTGGTTCATGCAAACATCGATAAAAAATATCTGAATGTTATACAGCATGAGTCTTCGCTTTTGGAGATTGAATTTTTGACAGTTGGATGGGACCTAGAAATTGATCTGTGAAGTCTCCCAGGAAACCTCATGTCAGTGAAGTCGAGGAACTCACAGCCACACTTCTCGAAGTTAAACGCCTTCACGCACCGCAGAATAATATCTTCAACGGGAACAAATAAATGGATAAAAAATAATTTTCAGCCTGGTATCCACATCTTTTAATCGATATCTGCAGAATGCTAAGCAAAGACTATTCCTCTTTCTTGCCGCCTTATTTTAAGTTAAGTCTTCTCTCTCTGCCAACGCATTCATCCTGTTTGAAACCTTTGAGAGAAAAGAAAGGGGTTGATTTACCCTTAAATTAAAAGAGCCCTGCTTTTCCACAGGATAATTTCCTGTCACCAGGCAATAACGTTATTGACTTTTCCCACCCAATAATTCAGCTATAACCACAGAATCAAAAACTTTAATATCTTATTTGAATCAATATTTTAAAACTTTGCATCGATTTTTCCTCTCTGGCTTGTGTTCTCTGCAGAAGCATTTTGGTGCCCTGGCTCGATAATTCACAAAGTATATAGCTGTTTTATAACACCTTTTGTGTGAAAGGTGTGTGTGTGTGTGTGTGTGTGTGTGTGTGTGTGTGTGTGTGTGTGTG
>JAOYSI010008201.1:20641-39852 GCA_025775065.1 Hiodon alosoides | reverse complement strand
AGGGGACAGAGGCACAGGGGACGGAGGCACAGAAGACAGAGGCACAGCGGACACACTCACAGTGTACAGAGGCACAGCAGACAGGGAGCCCTCAAAAACCAATCATATAGCCTGCTGTACTTCTTATTCTAATCATTGCCAATCTGTTAAATTTTGGAATAAGTTATTACATCCATGGGAAACAAAAGACCAACTGTGCAATTTGCTTCTATTGATCTACATTAGAATAAAAACGTTAAAAACCTCACAAATTCTTGCTTCCTGGCTACCCAAACGATACAGTTGCTAAGTAGTCAAACAAGCTAAGGAGTTGTTTAGAATGCAGGGCTTAGTTGGGTCAGATGCATTCTGGGTAACTTGTTATTTAGTATATTCTTTTGCCCTGCCTAGTGCTAGGGTCTGACTTGAAAGAAGACACAGTGTGCCAATCAACACACAGCTGTTCAGAGCTACCAAGGTATCAACAACCCTTTTATTGAGCTCTTTATTTAAGTTATCCTCGCTAGTTCGAATGCAAGCAACCTAAAACCCTCTAGGCTTTTTAAGTACACTCTTTTGAATTAAAACAGCTTGGAATGATTAACTTCTGCATTTCCCCTGGTTTTCCCATTGGGCTATTCACACATTTTTGTACATAGACCAGCCGTGGTTTTTTTGTGTTTGTCTTTTAACTCCACCTTGCAAAGAGAACCCTCTCAATGGATCTTCTTCACAGCCGAGTGTTACTATGGAAACGACATGAAAGAAGACAATGGTGGGTTTGACAGACAGGGCACTGTCATAGAACAGGAAGCTCCTCCTGTGTTTGAATACCCACGGGGCCAGGGAGGACAGAGCCAAATCGTGCATGGAAATCCCAGTTAACGCCTAACATTCTCCTAGTGTTGCTGCAACGTCAAAGCAAACCTCAAGATAACGTTTTTTGTGCCAGCCAGGTTGTTCTGCCTCACAGTCCAATCACCTCTTTGATGAAGCAGTTAATGGAGAAAAACCCAATTCACGCCTCAAATATTTAAAATTAATCTGAACAGCTATAGCTATAATTAATACAGAAAAGGCTGTTGGCACAAAATAAGTAATGCAGATATCTTTAAATCACTTCCTGTCTATATTCAGATACCTTTAAACCATTCATAGATATCTGCATGGTGCTTAGATATATAAAAACGATAAAAAGATATCTCTCAATAAAATTTGACTTGTCACTCGTGTGCGCTCATGTTGTGCTATTTCAAAGCTCGTATACATGGACTGGCGCTGGCTGCAAATCGAGGAGCAACCGTGCGAATATCAGCTCTGATGTGCCTCGGAAGCGAGGGACCATGTGAGGTCTCCCGAGCCAGTCAACAGCTGCCGCAGATGTATAACTTTCAAAGTGCCGAATGCGCATATGGTCGCAAAGGCTAATCGGCACTTCCTTGCCGTTGAACGGCTTAAATAGAAAAAAGACAGACTTTCATCTGCCGACTTGCCCCGGGCCTAGTTTTATAAGAGAAGGCAGATGACTTGTCTATAACCAGAAACACTTTACAGCACCACGTAAATCATGTTTGTTGTGTCTATACGCGGCATGTTCCCATATATACAATCATTAGTCACATTTGCTTTTCGGATAGGCTACTCGCCTTATTCAGGTTATATAGCTAAATGCGAATTCGGAAAATATACAAATATTGAATACAAATATGAACTCGTTTAAGATTAATATCTGGTTTAAAAAATGCTCAACATGATTAGTACTTTTTAACCCGTGTAACATGTGGTTTAATGAAGAATTCTAAGAGAAGATTCAGGCTCAGATCCAAGCGAGACGAGTCTCTGACACGTCAAAACCTCTCACATGTATCGAAGAGACTGTATTTACCTCCATACCGTATTTATAAAATATAACCAGCTTGATAAAATATAGTAAATTTAGGAACTATAATATTGTTGGAACTGTAATAAATTATTCATGATCATCCACGGACCAATAACAGAGTATGTCCAAGGGTTCTATTGAATAAATTCATGATTCCATTATAGATTATATTCGAAGAAGCGATAGGGTCCTTTGAAAAGCGGCAGCTACAAATCCAGCCTGAATTATTTAAAGCAATGCGATATTTTATGCATATTTGCATCTGGGGGTGAGCTTTGAGATATCGCTGTTGGATATCAGTCATGTGATATTATTTAATGAATCATAGATAACACTAAAACGCAATCTAGAGAGAGAAACACAAACGCACCTAGCATTCGCATATTTTGAATATTTGTGTTTAAATTTATTTATTAAAAGTAATTAAAATAAACCATACTTTTTTTACACTGTGCCTGGTCAAAGAAATGTGTTGTATTTTGGGAAAGTCGGAACTAAATGCTGAGTTTATAAATCCCATTCCATACCAGAAACCCGGATGATTTAGAAACCCTGTAGTGTTTCGAGTTGGCTAGTTTGGATGAGACAGCCTCTGCATCATTAGTAGTACATTTTTAGAAACCGCGAGGACCGGACATGCAGGGTGTCTGTTTACCACCCTGAGAGACGCAGTGAGCTGCGGTTTCTCTGCCTCGGTTCGCCCCGGGCACGGCGCACGCAGTAACGAATGCCAGCCTGAGTCGCGACCGCTGATAACCGGCCTTCGCCGCAGGATGCGCCCACGCAACCCCCCCCAGGTCGACGTGCCCTTCGCTTAAAAAAAAACAAAAAACCTCTGGCACAACAGAGCGAGAACGCTCACCGATTTGCCCTCTTTTACAGAGAGATAGAATAATAGCGGGTCTGTTTGGTGCGGAGGATACACATTTCAAATAACCATTCAACCACGTCCCATGAATGAATCAATTATAGGACAAAATAACTTTACCGTAATAAAAGGGGGGACTGTTCCTACCGAGCCTCTCGAGACAACCGTAAATGATGCTAGTTGTATACCATTTTTTTGCTCCTTAGAAGGGTTTTTGGCACACCTGAGAGCGTTGGTGACACCAAAAGCCATTTGACGAAATGGGTAAGGGTAAGTCATTTAGCTGTAATATGGAAGGCAATTGCCTCCGTGTTGGTTTGAGGGTTGTTTCTGATGCAAGGGCTCTGTGATCATTAGGCCTACTCCAATAGCCGTAACTTTTGCTGTTCTTCCTGTCCTCAAACAATAACGGAATCCACGATAGGACATAACACAAAAGGCTCTTTTTAGCAGGTTTGACAAAAGAAAATGTTGTAATTTTCGGTGGACAGAAAGCTTTGTCAAGCAACAGTTATTACTTAAATATACCAACTATAAAACTTTCTTCCATACTGAAATGGCAGTGTTATGTCAGTTATGATGAAGTTTTCATTGCTTGTTATAGTTATTACAAGACAGAAAATATAAAATGAGTAGCCTGAAGGATCGCTAACGGAATTCTGTTCAACTATTTGTGAACATATTATTGTTAAGCCAACAGTTGGAATGTTGTTGGCTTTCAAATTCTGGACTGGCCATGTTATTTATATATCTAGCAAGAAAACCCCAAAATTACCATTTCTCATTTCATTTAAACCTAGACCTGGAAATCATGTGCGGAGTTGTTGAGGGCCAAAGGAAAGTTTGGCCTCCTTGCATTTCAGATACAAGGCAGGTGGACGGGGGACTATGACTCCTGCATGCTTAACCAAAATTAGCGTTTCTTCGGCTGTGAGGACCACAGCCGCGGGAAGAGGAACGCGGGAGTAGGGGCGGGGGTTTGTGGGGGTGGTTGTGCTGTGCTTTGCACATAACGGAGAAGTCGCCGGAAGAATTAACTGCTCCAATGGGGAGTGACGGGACGGATTAGTGGTAAACACATTTACGGCCATTGTCCACACAACGAGGTTCAAGGGAAACCATGTGGAGGAAGTTGTTTTGGGGGGCTCAGATTGCCCTCTGAGAATCTGACGACGCACGCCGTAGCCTAATTTGAATCCAGCATAGTGGTGTGCAACTGGCCTGTGAATTCATGTCTCTGATGCCGGAAATAAAGGTGGTGCTTATCGTTAGATGTCCCTGGATATTTCTCCCTTGCACTACCACCATTAGTGCAAGTACACACCTCCATCTTGGCTCTTGTCTCCTCCAATCCTGAAAACAGAAATACAGACTAGTGAGTTTGTGCCGTGTGTTTTCTGAGTAATTGCTGCCTCTGCGGAAGCCCTGCAGAGATCCAGTTGTCAATATTTCCACTCAAAATGCAGGCTCTTGGCAGAACAGTCCAGACGCTCCTAGAACAACATGGAGGAGATGGTTTTTTTTTTTTAAATCAATTGTTTGCATATATCAGAAGGTGACCCTGTGCTTCCCCAGGAAGCTGGTAGGCAGTCAAATTGTTGCCTGTAGGAATCGGCAGGGAACCACTCTGTTCCTTTGGCCCTTGTTTACCACAGCAGTTTCCTCATTAAAAAGTAGACGCCACGCTGCTCAACTCCTATGTGAAAGCAGTTTAGAAAATTCGGCAATGATCCCGCGTGCGAGTGAAAACCCCGTACAGGACTGTGGCCTCGCTAATCTTGTACATATACGCCCAGTATGTGGTGAAAAGCGCAGGGTATCCAAACAGAGGCGTGGTCTGGGTCCGTGTCTGTTGTCTTTTCAGATATGGTGCCTCGAAGTGAAGGGTCGTCTGGGGAAGAGATTCTACAAAGGCCTTTATTGTGACTCACACATGGGCTTTTTGCCTTCCATCAGGAATGCTGTCAGGCCATCTATGGCCTCCGTGCTTTTACTAAATCAGTTCCTCACGGGCAATGAGTCTTTGGGATTTTCTCCGGGGACCATGTCATTAAAATGTTTTGTGAAGGCCCCGTTATTTCACAGCCACACCCCGCAGCTCTCACGGACGCCGTGGCCGCAGGTGAAGCAGGCGCAAACGATTGGCTTCCCCTCTGTTCTGTTTGGGTTAGAGGGGAGAGGTGGAGCCCTGTGTGGCTTAGAGGGGAGAGGTGGAGCCCTGTGTGGGTTAGTGGGGAGAGGTGGAGCCCTGTGTGGGTTAGAGGAGAGAGGGGAGAGAGGAGAGGTGGAGCCCTGTGTGGGTTAGAGGAGAGAGGGGAGAGGTGGAGCTGACTTCCTGTCTGTCCTGTGTGGGGGAGAGAGGAGAGGTGGAGCCCTGTGTGGGTTAGAGGAGAGAGGGGAGAGGTGGAGCCCTATGTGGGTTAGAGGAGAGAGGGGAGAGGTGGAGCTGACTTCCCATCTGTCCTGTGTGGGGGAGATAGGAGAGGTGGAGCCCTGTGTGGGTTAGAGGGGAGAGGGGAGAGGTGAGAGGCGGAGCCCTGTGTGGGTTAGACGGGAGAGGCGGAGCCCTGTGTGGGTTAGAGGGTAGAGGCGGAGCCCTGTGTGGGTTAGAGGGGAGAGGGGAGAGGTGAGAGGTGGAGCCCTGTGTGGGGGAGAGGGGAGAGGCGGAGCCCTGTGTGGGTTAGAGGGGAGAGGCGGAGCCCTGTGTGGGTTAGAGGGGAGAGGCGGAGCTGACTTCCCCTCTGTTCTATGTGGGGGAGAGGCTAGAGGGGCAAGGAGATCCCTGTGTGGCTGACTCCGGCTTCCTGCCCGGCTGGCTATTTCAGAGGGGAAGTCCTGTCATGTCCGATGACTGCTGGTGGTCTGGGCTGAGCCTGAACCGAAGGCACTGAGGTTGTGACTCATCTGCTGGAAAGGGAGAGCCTTTCAGTAAAAAATTTAAAAAAAACAAGCTTTAAAAACAAGCTACATTGCCTTTCATTGTATTCCCCCTAAGAACACGCAACTCTGCAGAGGAAACGAGAGCCGAACCCTGAATTGTTCGCATACATTCCATTTACCAGGCTTGTGTCATTTTTTTAAATGGGAAACTATGTTGGCTTTGGATACAGTACATTATAAATGACATGTTGAAAATTCAGCCATATGAACTTAGTCCTTGACTCTCACATAGAGATTTCTCTCTGAAGCAAAAAGACCTCTGTCTCAGTATTGTGTCCCCGTAGGCGAAGGTTTAGGGGGGCCTTGTCACCCTTAATATACCCCCTCGCCACGGATGATAGCAGAGGAGCTGTCCACCGCAATGTCAAAGTGAAAACCATGCCCGCGCTTGAGACCAAGATGAGTTGCGTTGGAACATTACGTTTGTAGTTCAGTTTTCAGTCTAGTCCTCGGTCCCCCACCAAAGCTAGATTGGGATCCAGGAGTGTGATTTCCAGAGGATTTTCCGATTAAGTCCCATTCGTGCGTGTCTCAGTCTCAGCCACCAGACGCCTCTATAACCCATCCGTCGAATCAAATTAAGCCCCCGTCCCCTATGTTCACCATCCCGTTCTGTCTATAATTGCCTTATTTGAATTTCGGTTCTGCCGAGAATTGCAAAGCACTCGGTCTTCTGTTGGTATTAATTACCCTGCAACTTTTCCAACGATGCAGCATTGACTTGAGGCAGATGCTGTGCTCTGTCTGCATTACTCCGGCCTCCAGTTGTAATTGTTAGGAGGCCGTGGAACCCTCAGATGGGGAGGGTTAGCGCTGATGAATAAATTTGGTTTTCCAATTAGTCCGATTCCTTGATTGCTCTGCGTCGTTTGACATTGTGGAAGAGATCTTAAGCTTGAATCTCACACCGGCTTTGCTGCTGATCGGTTTGCTGTAAGATCCACTCACTTCAGCAGGTTCGCGGTATTCGGTCATTTACTCTCGGAAAGATGTTGCGTAGCGGTGTGCCGTTTTTTTTGTAACTTAATTTTTCCACTCATCTTGTGATGGGGCCCACTCGGCCCCCTGACACCAGCTGTCGTCTCAGGGGCGAACACGCGACCCCTTTGTGCTCAGTATCTCCAATCGCCATGGGGCAGGAAATCGTTTTTTCGAGGACGGTAAACTGCGGGACAATAAACTTTCAGTCGATCATATCTGAGATTTTCTGCTTTCAGATCTGGGTGAGGCTTAAGAAGGTAAGAGGGTGTTCAAATTCACTTTGGTGGTAGATTTGAAGTCCCTGGGTCTGGAGTACAGAGAGTATAGTGTAAAAGAAGACTGTACAACATTGACTGTGGCTAATTCTCACACATGCGTTTTATCTTGAATTTTTCAAATGGCTCGTGAGTGGGCTCGGCTGCCTGCGTTGCTGGATGGTATTTATCTGGCAAGACGCTGGCACTCTGTGAACCCTGACCTCTCGCTGAACAATCCTCACCCTCCGAAACCAAGAGCCACCGCGCCAGTCTAAACATGGGCTCTCAAAGCAGCCTTGTCTCAGACTGCCCGGAGGCAATTTGGTTTTTAAAAATTGCTAGCTGCTGACCAGACGGGCTGCGTGGAGGACCAACAGGAAATTGTGTGCCCAGTGTGGCCTAACAAACAAGTTAAAATCAGGCTCACCGACGACAATGTGGGCCTGTTTTATGCATCAAGCCACACATATGGTTTATATTGCCTGGAGCTGCTGTCACATTGGTGCACTAGGACAAATGATAATAATTATTAATGGTACACGAGGTGGAGGCTAACATGCTAGAGGGCAACACGTCGCAGTCCCAACCAATTAAAAGCCTGGAGATTGTCACATGGGTGCGCTAAGACCCATGATAATAATTATTAATGTTGCACGAGGTGGAGGCTAGCATGCTAGTGGGGAATGCGTTGCAGTCCTAACCAATTAAGAGCCTGGAGATTGTCACATGGGTGCACTAAGACCCATGATAATAATTATTAATGGTACACGAGGTGGAGGCTAGCATGCTAGGAGGGCAACGCGTCGCAGTCCCAACCAATTAAAATCCCTGACATTGTCACATGGGAGACTGTTCGTTTCCACATTGCGGGTTGTGTACTGTGATTGTGTGGTACGATTAAAATTTTGGAGAAACCTTGGAGTGTTTATTCTAAAAAGATCCTTATCATTAAAAATACGACAGTTTTTGATAACGTGCTATTAAAAAAAAGTTACTTACAATCTCAATCTCTAGCAAACAAATGGCATTCTTTGGATTCTTTAATAAAAAAATGGCATTATTCTTTTCCAAAAATATTTATAGCTTTGGTACATTTTCATTTTAAAACGCTGTAACATATTTTAAAATACTCTCTGCACCCTTGGCTCAAAATGACTGGTTTTGTCTTTGGTTCTCAGCCCCAGTTCGGCTTGCTTCTTTCCCAACCCCATTCTGACACCTGTCCGGTGTAGCCAGGTAACTACTGGGCGGGCTCCATTCCTCTCCCTCTCCTGCTGTTGGTGTGTATTACAGGTGTATTACCTGTGAAAAGCTTGGCTCCGTTTCCTGCTATAGCATTTGTAGCGCATGGTATTGCCTTTGTGGTTTTTGTATAACGGATCTCCAGAAATGCAGCTTAGCTGGGGTTTTTTGTTGTTGCCTTAACTGAGAGAGAAAATCAAGCCTTGAGCTCATTTTAAACTTTAAAACTCTAAAGCGCAAAGAAGACGCGGAATACATTTCAAAAACAAACTCTGGCCTCGTTTTTCTTTTCTTTCATATTTCATCCATTTCTCTGTGGAAGTGGGAGTGCAGCATTCGGCTAAATTAGCCTAGCTATTTTGGTCCTGCTGTGTGTGAAAGCCTCTCTGTTTTTCGGTCGCCGCAGTGCTGTGGTGTCAGAACCGCCCAGCACAGCCCAGCCCAGCCCAAAGCGTGGGGTGGCCTTTTCAGGAGCAGGCCACCCCAGCAATGCATCTCAATGAGTTTTAAACACCATGGAAGAGGTCAGGCGCCCACAGAACGGCACGTGACCCACAAGCACCGCTGTACAGTGCCCTGGAGCGCCCTGAAGTGTCCTGGGAGCGGTCGGATTTCACACTACAGAGGCCCGATGTCCGCCGTTTATTTACACGGAAGGAGCTCGATGCCAATACTTCAAATTAGTGAGAAAACTAAATGATGTCAGCAAATTGACAAACCCTTAAACTAACACTGGAAGTGAAAGACTGAGTCCTTGTCCCTGACATGCCAAAACGCGGAATGGAAAGCAAAACCCAAACATTTAATGAATACTGTTTACCACAGATATAGTGTCGCTCACTAGCTGTGACTGACAGGCTCTAATCCTACAGTTCCCATAATTCACTCAGTCACTGGAAATATCCAATATATTTCGTCATATCTAGGTCCTGTTGCATGTGGGCTGAAAAATCCAACACAGAACTGCTTTTCCAGAAATGCCACTGCAACTCCGATATGTCTACAGTCCCTAAAAAGAAAAAAAAGGACCAACGTTGTTATGATCCCCTTTCAAACAGAGCCCATTTTTCATGCTGGCATTTGCCATCTATACACCCAGGGCTCTGAGAGGCGGAATATTGAATTGTGGCCTTTGATAGCGTGGAATTAGGTTCTGAACTGCTTCACTGCTTATAATCTGTGGTCCGGCTGGGTATATTCCCCCCGCTCGCCGATGTCTTCACGAACGGCTGTATCGTGCGCATTTGTGCTTGGATTTCGTCTTCAGCAAAGATGCCGAGCGTCTCCTTCACCTTGCTGTCTGTCCGTCGCCCTTGCGTTCATTTCTTCTAACATCTCAGGCGTGTTGCTAGTAGGGAACGGTGTTTTGACTCAAGTTGTGTGTGTGTGTGTGTGTGTGTGTGTGTGTGTGTGTCTGGGAAGATAAACAAGAGAAGTGGAGTGTGCGCGTCATCTGTGTTGTGGGCAAAATAAAAGCACGGCCTTTGTTAATGGCAGTAACTTTCAGATTTAAAGATGTCCCACTGTTTCTGTCATATGTATGGTGAATGAATACAAATGGGCCTTTGTCCACTGCTAATTATCATTTAAGTGAAGGGAGTTGTTCTGGTGACTGAGGATGATGCTGATGATGTCACTGCTGTTTGTCCCGTCAGCACTAATGATCCAATGCGCACCCCTCCTTGGCGCTACGGAGAATGTAATTTAATTAAAAATATGAAAACATAAACACGGTCTGACATGTGACACCAGTTCAATCACTGAAACGGGACTGTGGCTAAATCTGGGCTGCAGGTCACCCAGGTTTGCTTGGAAAGGTGGTTTTAATTAGAGTGATTTTCCCATTTTGTATGTTGTGTAAAACATATGGTACCCTCATCAGCATTAGAGGAAGGTTCCAGATGGTTCCTTTTTCTGACCCGACAAAGGTTTGTCTCTCCCACGAAACTGGCCTTTTTTACAGTCTGACAGTGGAAAATCCTAAAACAAAAGAACTTTATAGAATAAGGGTAACTGTGTTGCCTGAGGTTAATTGTTTATAATGTTGTTAAGCCGAGCCAACATGTCCTTTTAATTACACAGTTAGGAATAATGAAGTCTGAATGAAGAATGAGGGGAGGCCTTTTTAGAGAGTTTAGATCCAAGCTTGTTAAAACAAAGCCTAATTAAGCAAACGTTGGATCGGGAAATGATGCAATCCTGACCCTACTGCAGAAAACTTGCGCCTTCCTTTGGCGGCCACAGGTTGCGTTTAACACCACAAACCTAATCTGGTCACCTTCGCTTTATCTGTGCTCCGAGAGGACGTCAGCCGCGACGTCTCATTTTCGTAAGGACGTGTGGGTACCCAAACCCGCTCTCGCATGTTGGTCTTGCCTCATTGCAGATGTCCGCTGAAACGTTGAACATGGAAAGACGGGGCTAGACTGACTTCTGTTGTGGCCTGCAGAGAGCTCCTCCGAGTGCCAGTTAAAGAGGCTGTCCATCAGTCTCTCTGCGCCCTGGTTAGGGTCGGGGGAGCTCGATGGAGGGGGGAAATAATGAGCTTCTCCTGCTGTGAGTAGTTTATTTTGGGTCAAAACAAGCCATGGAGAAAAAATGAAATTTGCGTCGCCTACCTCTCTTCTGCATTTACCCCTCTGAAGAGTTCAGCAGCCGCGGTGGAGTTTTTTGTGGTTGCCATAACGACGATGACTCGCAAGGCTTGTAGCTGTTGCTTGGGGGTCTTCTCTGACTTTGTGTGTGTGTGTGTGTTTGTGTGTGTGCGTGACTGTGTGTGTGTGTGTTTTTGTGTGTGTGTGTGTTTGTGGTGTGCGTTTCTTTGCGTGTGTGCATGTTCGTAAGTGCATATGCATGTATGAAAGTGCATGTATGTATATATGTGCGTGTTTGTAATTGTGTGTGTGTTTCCGTTCCTGGGAGAACCAGATGTTAACTAAACCTCTAGTAAAAACTGCTGGAGCAGTTATTCTCTCTGCAGTTTTGAGCACAGTATGTGAAGGTCGAATACACGTTTCCCACTTACCATGGCTAATCTTATCTTAATGGTAATTAAATGGCTAGATCTCTAATACTCAAGCAAAGTTCTGGGGTGAACTATTGTTCACTCTGAGATACACAGGCCAGCCAATGTATACTTGCAATCTAATTTCAATATCCTTTATTGCTATAGCAACATCCGTCAAAGAACCTAATGTTTAACATCATTTATTCACGTTAGGAAAACCGCTTTTGTCAGCTGACAAATACGAATTAAAAGATCAAAATGTAACAAGCCGAGAGGATTACAAAAATACTTGGTCCTAGTCAAGTGACACGCTCCTGTCTCCTGTTTTCCTAAAACCCCGATGCTAATGACCAATCCTTTTAGAAGGAACAATGGTGTTTATCTGTTTAAACAAACATAGGTGGCGCTCACTGTTATTTCAGTAAAAACTGTGGCTGGGAACTTCACTGAACGAATGTTGTTGCCCATATCTATGCCATTCCCTCACTCACCTCTGGCCAAGAAAGTGCCAGTTACCTGTATTTCTCTCATTGGTAGTTCGTTCTGAATCATTTCTATCATTGTTTAGTCATAATAAATAAAATATCTCTTCACCTTTTTCGAAGGGACGGGGGAGATTATATTTCACTCATCTGGAAGCTCTACCTTCTCTTGTGGATTTTGACACCCTAGTAATATAAAGAGAACGTAAACAAAATGCAGATAATAAATGTCTTTTATATACATGGTCCTAATATGACTAAATAGTCCTTACCAGACCATGTACTGTCCAACTCGCTAGACTGCAGTTACTCTGAGCTAAATCCATTTTGGGAAAACCAGGTAAACAGCCTCTGACTTATTACAATCGGTGTGCTTTAGATTTGTTTTTTTGTTTTTGAATTTATCCAAGGTTAGGAGAACCCCCTAATACCCGTTTAACGCCACAGTAATCTCATCTGACTCCGGATTACTTCGGGATTCCCGTAAATAATATCTATCTGTTTCTGATAATGTTATTTTTATCCCTCTGTTTTGCACCGTTGTTTTGCCATTTCAGTATGGGCGTGACCCTATTCACAGCACCTGCGGAGAACAGTACCACACAAATAACTTCACAATGTCCGAACTGGTTCATTTACGGTAATAATGGTAATAAATATATTTAAAAAACTATAATCTTGTGAATAATACTTGTTTTTATTCTTAATGAAGCAGTTAAGAGCTAAAAACCATACGCGACCCTCCCTCGAATCCCTGCTATTGTTGAAAGGCAAAGACACTACATGGGTTCAAAACATGATTTAGTGTTTACATGAATGCCATCTGCTTGCATATGTAAACGGAGGGCTAAACATTCCTTAATATAGCTAAGGAAGATGATCCCAAGCTACCCGCTGGCATGAATCATTGAGAACTAGTATCTGCAACTGACACAGCGCACCGAGTGTCGAAGGCGGGAAAAATCTGTCTTCCCGGAGTTCTAGATTGATCCGTGCTACGTATCCATGGAGATGGCTTCGGTCTTTCTCCTCGTTTTCAGATCACAACTGATTTGGGGCCTAAAAAATATATTTTTGTCAAAGGCAGGAAAAATCTTTGCGTTTTATTTCTGTATGGTAAAAACAGGAGTTTAAGATGGATTTGCCTTAATCAAATACACATAAATATCAAACACAATCACAAATTCATTAGGGGACTATTTACCTGTATTACTGCCACTGTTTATGACTTAAAGGAGAAGCAGTAATCCTTAAAAGGAGTTCTGGCAGAAAATGAATCCTTTTTGATTTCAGATTGAATGGACTTGTGCAAGGGAAACCTGGATGTGGTCCTTATACCCTTTTGGCGGGGGAAAGAGTGAATGAAATCTGAAAGGCATGAAGCGGCGAAGTGCAACACGGGGGCGGTTTAGACCACCCCAATGACATGATAAGGGACTTGGGGGGCCGTGATCTATTGTGGGAACGAAGCATTAGCCCCGGGAATTCCTTTCTCCCAGAACGCCCCCCACTCATTCATTCACTCATTCATTCACTCATTCGCTATAATGTTACAGGCTCAGCCCTGTAGTTTTGGCCAAGGAAGTCGCAGTCTCCATATCGGATGTCTGGAGAGAGAGCGAGGGGGGGGGGTGGGGGGGAAAGGCGCAATCCGCTGAGAAGTTGATATCCCGTCGCCACGGTAACCGTAGAACCCCCCCCCCAAGGTTGCCAAAGCCTTTGTTTTATAAATGGGAAAACGGCCACGGAGGCTACTTTTGAGATTACACTGCGATTAATTTGCATTGTCTAAGCACCTGTTTGTTATGGGAGAAACTTGACTGTACACCCTCTGCGCATTTTTTTACTACCAGATTCATTAGCACAGACAGTGAATCAGGTCATCTGCAGAAATCCATTGTTGCTAGCTGTTTGTAAATGTCAGAAGGAGAAATTTTAATGTCAACTTGACATTGACATTTTTGAATGTCCTTTAAATGCAAACTGATGTTTGTATGGCCTCTTATTCTGGAAGACAGAATGTGTGAAGAGAATAATTCCCAGATCGGCTTATCAGTTTACTGCAGCCTAAATACTGCAGACTGAACCCGCCACAGAAGTAGAACGCCCATCCAGCCCCTATGGACCTAACCTGAGTGCCCATTCTTCTCCACACACGAACTGAACCCAAGTGAGAATGAGAACCATTCCTCTCTCTGTGAAGCAATCTTTCACTTAGAAGCTAGAATTTGTCGCCCTGCTGTAAAGAATCCATGCTGATACTATTCCTGCCCTGTTTTGAATCATGTACTACTGTTATTGTGATATTAAAAATATAAAGATATTATTGTGATAATAAAAAACAAAACATTTTTGATGTACAGTTCACTGTTCCTGTTGCCCTTTTGTAGTTCTTGATTAATATGCCTTAAAATGTCCTCACCCTTTTGTAGTTCTTGATTAATATGCCTTAAAATGTCCTCACCCTTTTGTAGTTCATGATTAATTTGCTGTAAAATGTCTTCACCCTTTTGTAGTTCTTGATTAATATGCAGAAAAATGTCCTCATCTTTACGTGACGAGGGACTTGATTCGACATTGTGTGGCATTGCCCAATCCCCCCCCCCTCTTGTCTCAGTGGGAATAAAGGCGGGATTGTTTCCTCGCCCCGAGTGATGTGTTTGTTTTTTATGTGTGGTGATTCGCACTGTCAGAGGGTACTTATATCGTTTTTTGTGTGTTTTTCTGCCATCCACCAAAAGAGTTTTTACACTGCCTCCAGCTTTACTCAAATGTTTATGTTCCACCGGTGCCTAGGAATGAATCTCCGATCCACGTAACGGCTGTCGACAACGCGGGGATGGTTTCAGTTTAGTCACGTCCCCAGATTGATCCTGCGAGGAATACCGGCCCTGTGCCCATCTCGACGGCTGCCTTTCCTGCCTTGCCCTGACCATCATGACCGTTTTAAACTTGTTTTTCTTTTGTTTTGGAAATACCTCTGATGAAACGTTGAACATTAGGTTTGAACAATTCTCGTGTTAGACGTGAATTTAACATGTTGGGAGACTCTGACAGATTTGGGTGCTCAGAATAGCCTTCAGGTGTTCTGCATGGAGCCTGTAACATAGGCCTAAAGTGCTGCAGTAATACACGTGGTGATATACCTACCACTTGACGAAAGGGAAGTTACGCATTTCAAAAGATGAGACTCCCCAGTTTGTCGGTTATGGAATTTGCAACCGTAGGACTTCTTCTGAGAATCATGTGTTTTCTGAAAAATGTATACCATGTAATAAGATTATTTGAAAACCTGACCCATTCCATCGTATGTCTGACAAAGCTACGCTTTTCTGTTTGACAGTTAACTCCCAAGTAAAAAGCTCCCTTGTGAAACGCCAATAGTAACAATGCATCTTGGCTTGTCACTACGACGTCCACCAACACACAAGTGGGATTTGGCTCCTCCAATCCTAGTCACCTTCGAGCCACCATCTCTTTTCCACATAGCAGGATAAACAGCCCACATGAGAGGTTCTGTACCGATTGGAGGAGAGGCTCGGTCCTTTCAACTGCAGGTGCCCAGGAAGCTGACGGGAGATGCTCGTTAGCAATAAGCTGAAAGACGCCCTGCCGATTTAACGCCATGTCTACATTTTATCACCGTCTGAGCTTTTTAAATCCTCCTTATGGGTGCAGTTATGGTGGAACCAGTAAATTAGCTATTGCCTCCTGCTCCAGTGCACGTTGCAGGCAGCTTTTCAGTAGCGATGGCTCTCAGGGGCAAACTCCCCGGACCCCTGGAGTTGCCATGTGAGGACACTCGTGCCACTGCTGCATTCAGTGCCACTGAGCAAGGGTACAGCAGGTGAAGACGGCGAATGCAAAGCCCGCTGAATTTTTGAGAGATCCGGCGGATGTGCTACAAGGGAGGATATCCGGATATCCCACACGTGTGTCTCGCGTGAGACACGGCAGCTCCAACCCCAACATTCTGTAGCCAATTCTTACAATTCTAGAATTACTTATCAGTAAAGACTCATTAGCTGCAAATGTCATTCCACCAGGAGGAGTTGCACGATTTAGCATTTAGCCTCTGGCTCATTTTGTATGAAGGCCGCATACTTGCTTCATCAATCCAGTCCTTGAAGCGCTGGGCCGCGGTGCTGGCCCGTCTCTCCGGGGCGACGTGATCCATGTTAATTCGGCGCATGGGAGGACGCTCAGTCGGTGACCCAGCCTTCCCAGCTGAACCTGGGGAAAGGAAGCATGAATGGCCGTGGCGATGAAAGGCGGACACTCAATGTAACGGTTGTTAAGGGTGTCCTTGGCGAGGGAACAGACGGTTCCTTTTGCCCTGGCTGAATGGCCGTTGCTCACTTTCTCATTTCGCCGTGGACAATGGGCGGTGTGATGATAGGGGGAACATGGGTACAAAAACAGGGCAAGGATGCCGCTTTGTGATCCGCCATCTGCTTAGGCGCTACAGCTGTCACTCTAATAAACATTACGGAAAGGCATTGGTTTTTTCTCTCTCTGCTATTCTGCTATTATCACATTAGCTTTTGCGTTCCACAAGCTTTTCCTAGAGATCTTTATATGATTGTTTTATTATTACTTTTGTTGCATTTTGGGTATATTCTCACTGTGTTTAAGATCACCCCTCTGTAGGAACTCACTGTAGGAAGCTCAGAAATCAGAAATCTTCTGATTTAGCTGAGGAAACACAGTGGGTTGGTCTGACATTCCAGTGTCCAGTTCGCCCACGCTGGTTTCCTCAAAAGGGAAGAGTATATGACTTTCTTTTTTAAATTTTTATACGTAGCTTGTTGTCATAAAGAAAGGCTGCAAGGATATTATTTCCACTTTTCTTTAAAATAGTCTGAATGTGACCGGCTCCTTCCTTTATCTTCGACAGGGCAAGTCTCCTTGTGTTTCCCAGCATTCCCTGGGGTGTAACACTGAACACCACTCCAGTCGCCGCCGAGGAGGGGCTGCGGCCGAATGCTCTCAGTGTTAACAATAGCCAGACTCTGCTGTCGGCAGGAATCGGGAATCGTCTGGGCGAAGTTACGGTCGGCGACAACTGAAAGGGCGAAGGGTCACTGCGGCGACTCCGTGAACCCAGGGGACCGCCTCCGCTCCCAGGCGTGTAAAGTCTCAGTTCTCGGGTCGGGGCGTTGTGTGGAGCGCGTCCGGTGAACCCAGTGGGCCAAGCGTGCGTTGTGCATTGTGCTTGTGCGTTCAGCCTCGTCTGCAACCCTGTTCACAAAGAACCGTCTTCCAGAAAAAAGCGTGCAGTCAGTATGGTATGCTTTAGGAGTGGTGGAGTGCGTTTGGACCATTCCGTCGCTGTTTCTGTAGTTTTTGTTCTTTTCTTTTTGTTGTCCAGGGCAGGCAGAAATCAGACAAAGTACTTACTGTTGTACTGGGCTTCAGAGTGGATATTGCAGAGTGTCAAATTTCCCCCCGGCTGACTCCCCCAGTAAACCAGCAGACTGACAGGATACATTTGTGTCTTCTTCAACGAGACAAGTGACGGCCTCAATAATTTAGTGATTTAAACGTGCGCGCGTGCACACACACACACACACACACACACACACACACACACACACACACACACACACACACACACACTCATCTCTTCTTAGTACTCATCAAGGCAGGTATGATCCCCCAGGAAGATACCCCTTTTAAAACCCAGTTTTGGCCTTATTATATACAGCAGGACGATCCTGTACCCCCCAGGCCTCCCGGCCAGGCCCTGCGTTCCCCTACTGACAAGCTTGGCTGTCATTTTTGTTGTAGGGCACCCCTGGAACGCAATTTAATTACCCAGCATTGGCAAGGTCAGTTGAACGGATAATTGAATACGTACAACCGGCTCTCCAGGGTAGGGGCGGAGGGGGTGGATATCACCAGAAGGGGTGGAGGTGAACGATGGGCTGCACTTCAGCGGATCACTGAAAATAACTTGCTTTAAAAAACGTCAAACATTTTTGTACACTTTGGTTGCTTTGGGTGCCGTGACTTTTGCTGCTGTTCATGTTTACGTGCGTTTGTAATTCCAATCATTTGTGTAGGCTACTCAAATCTAACTCTCCTTTTCGTTCACTAGTGCTAAATTAGAATTAGTCTGGAGTAAATGTTTTATCATATTTGCCAAAGTTATGTGATATTAGGTGACTAAAATTGATCAATTAACAGTCCTTGAGAATTCAAGGACTTTCCTGCTTTTTAACATCCACCCCCCCGGACCATTTCACTTTTAGGGTCCTCTGATCTCTCTTGCTTGTAAACATGTTCGAAGGACCATTTCACTTTTAGGGTCCTCTGATCTCTCTTGCTTGTAAACATGTTCGAAGGACCATTTCACTTTTGGGGTCCTCTGATCTCTCTTGCTTGTAAACATGTTCGAAGGACCATTTCACTTTTGGGGTCATCTGATCTCTCCCGCTTGTTAACATGGTTGAGGTAAAATATCACTTTTAGAGTTTTCTGTTCTGTCCTACATTTTAACATCCGTTCTCCCAGGACATTTCACTTTTAACTCGAACCCTTGACCATAGCCCTGGCCTAAAAGCACACACTTGTAATACTTTGTGCGTAACTGCACCAGAAGCAAAAGCGGCAAACGGCGCTGAGCCATCGTACCACCACAGTAAGGGACCTGCTATGGTAGTGCGTCTTGCTTTGTCCTCCAGGGCTCGTGGGATACCAAACTCTTACTTACCGCTGACCTGCAAATGGGGCGAGGAACTTGGGAACCGACCCTTCGGCTTTTTGGAATGATTCATGCACACTCCCAGCAAAGAAGGTCGCACTGCCGTGGAAGATCCTCGCCTTCGCACACCTCCTGAGGTGTCAGCACGTTTCTCCAACCGCCCCCTGGCTCCTGATCGCGCTGGAGGTCGAGCGATCCCCACATGAGCGGCCACTGATGTTGAAGATCGATTGCTAACAAGACTTAGACAACATTACAAGACAAGATGAGCGTGGACTGTGGGTCCTATCCGACTGGAGGCAATTTGCACCGCTATTAAAATAATCAACCTTACAGACGGGAGGTGCAGGTTAACTAATTGGCATGCTTAGGCCCCTGTATGTGTGCCGGTTCATCTCCCGTCGCTACACGTTATCTGTGTGAGCGATAGCTATGCAGAGGCCAGTCCATGGGGGAGTGCTAATGGACCAGTCCAAATGCGCTGAAGGCTGAGCTGATTAATGGGCCCTGTTGCCCACCATCTCGGTTAATTACCTTATTAGGCCAACGCTGTTTTTTAAGTGGGCCTGTGATTGCACTTAGGGAGGTAAAATAAGTGTTGGGCGGACCGTTGGTCACTTTAGTTTGTGTGTTGGGTGGAGGTTGTTTTTGCATGAATTACTGCATTAAAAAATGGTATAAATGAATTTGGAGAACTGGTCCCAGGCAGTGTTAAACGAAGAGAACTTGTCCCAGGCAGAGTTGAATACAGAGAGTTGATCCTAGGTAGCGTGTAACGCTGGGAGTTTGTGTCGAATACAGTTTTGAATACAGGGAGTTGATCCTGGGTAGCGTGTAACGCTGGGAGTTTGTGTTGAATACAGTTTT